>JAFLJL010014381.1:42500-48027 GCA_018398815.1 Conus ventricosus | reverse complement strand
TACAGAAAGAAAGGAGATTGAAAGGAGAAAAGGGGAGTCACGGAAAAACTCTGAATGAATAAGATGAGACGAATTGTAAGGAAAAACGATCTCTCTCTCTTTCTTTCTTTCTCTCTCTCCTCCCTCCCTCTCTCTCTCTCTCTCCTCTCTCTCTCTTCTCTCTCTCTCCTCTCTCTCTACTCTCTCCTCTCTCTCTCTCTCTCTCTCACTCTCTCTCTCTCTCTCTCTCCTCTCTCTCTCTCTCTCTCTCTCCTCTCCTCTCTCTCTACGCGCCCACACACACACACACACACACACACACACACACACACACACACACACACACACACACCACACACACACACACGCGCGCAAACACGCGCACACACGCGCACACACACACACACACACACACACACACACAACACACACACACACACACACACACACACACACACACACACACACACACACACACACATACGCACGCAAACACACACACACACACACACACACCACACACACACACACCACCACACACACACACACACACACACACACACATGCACGTGCGCATTAACCCACTCCTACTTCTCGCTTCCTCTCATCCCCTCCCTGAGAGAATAAACATTTCCTACTGGTCGCCGTGGCGCTGTGGTCGGCACGCAGAATCCCGGCTGAGTGGTTGTGGGTTCCATTCCCACCAAGACTATTTATCATTTGTCGATTTTTCTTCCCCAACTATCTACTACCCAGAATTGAGTTTGCTATGGGCTCAATGGGAAGACTAGAACATCACAGTCGGTTTCATTCACTTCACGGAGGCGTCTTTGGGGGTGTTGTTCAAAATTTCTGACCAATTCTGCAGGTGTCTGTTTATCTCGGCCCTGGTTGACGCGGCATTTACATTATGAAAATAAACGTAGCGTGTACCTTTGTCATGCAGACTCACACCGGAATGAAATCACATGGCATCATCTCCACCAACATCATGCACATCGATCAGTATGAAATAGCATCAAATCCTGTGGCCTTTCAGGCCCCGCTCTCATAGTGACGTCAGTTTTGATTTTCTCTCCATGACTACACCCCGGAGAGAACGTATTGAGGTCGCCAGCATCCTCAAGTTGATTTGGGAATTCCGTTGGACAAACCTGGTAGCACCTTATGAAGGACATGCTCACTCACGCTGGCTCCGCCATTATGCAATTCTTATCATCTTCAGGGGCTTTGTAGGCGATGTCCTGCGCATGTTCTATCAGAACAGACACCACTGAACTCCATCGAAATGACCCGGCAGCAGCGCAGTGTCTCCTGTGGTGGGTTCTTCATGATGATTCGAAATTCACTGCTCCGCCTGTGAACTGCTGGAGCCGCGGCTGCGCTGGATAAGCCAGGATACGGCTGTGGACAGAGATTCGGAGCGAGCGGCGTGGTGGAAATGCCACTGAAGTTGCACAGAAGGCGGGATAGCAAAATGAATAAGTAAATATACATATCAATAAATCAGTGAGTGACGAACAAAATAGGTGAAAAGACAGATGAATAAATATACAAATAGATGAAAACGTTGATAGGTTTATAAATTAATACATCAATGAAAAAATAGATAAATCACACACACACACACACACACACACACACACACACACACACACACACACACACACACAAACACGCCGCGCGCGTACACACACACACGCGCGCACACACTGTCAACCTCGGGTGATGTCGATGGAGGAAGGACTAGCGCACAGCCCAAACACACTCACAGCTTGCTTACAATCTCATTCATATATCATGCATTCGTCACATCAAACCACTAGTAAAGTCTATAACTTTACTACACATGATCATAGAACGAAACATCAATGCATATGGAATCAAACAAAATAAAACATTCTCTCTTTCCCGAACTTCACAAAATCATTTATCTAAAACATCATTAACTAACCCGGGTATAAATAGGTTTCTACTTTACCTGGCCAGGTGATCTTAACTATTCACGAATCACTGTCTTTTTCTTTTCCTTTTTTTTCTTTCACTGTCACTTTCACAACACGACACAACTGCTGGCACTGGTATTGGTCTGCTGGCACTGGCGTTGGTCTGTGGTTCTGCTTGACGAAGTGACGCTGCCAGGTATGAGGTCGAACCCCGGTTAAGATGGAACAGTGACTATCAACATCGATCTGTTCTCCTTTCTTCCTTCCTGCATTAACGCATTTCACTCTCTCTCTCTCTTCTTCTGTCTGCTCTATCAAATGGACATGGTTGCTTTTCTTTTCCTTTTCTTTTCTTTCTTTTTCTCTTCATTAGTTAGCAACTCTCTCTCCCCACATCTCTCTTTAGTCCTTCCTCTGCAGACTATCTCCTGCTAATCTCTCAACTTGGTTCTCTTCTCTCCTCCTTCATCTCTCTGCTTCTCTCTCAAGCAGACCTAGAACCTCTTCCTCTCTCTGTCTCTCTGTTCGTTCTCCCCCTCGTTCTCCTCTTCTCTCACTCTCACATCCTTCTTATCCCGTTCCGATCTGTCAAAAAGGGCGAGTACCATTGGTCAGTATTTTTTTACCGCCTCGTAGTCGAAGTTATCTCCCTCTAATTTCATTGGATATTCAAATCATGACAGTCACGCCTAACACGCCTTACTCTCTGTGGTGGTCAATTGGTCATTTAATTGATTAGCTAGATTTCACCCCCACCACGCACTACCTTCCCCCCTTTCCTACTTAACTGGGCCGTGTGGCTTAACTCGTGGCAGTGGTCACTCTAAATTGGCTAGATGAGTCTGGCCCAGGCACTGAGATCCATCCGGCAACATCGAGGCGTGGGTCAAACGGCTTAGTCTGTCTGGCTGACGTACCGTCTCCGTGAAGCCTCCCCGCTAAGCTTAATTGGCTGGACCCGACATATGGGCCGTCTACCTGGCGCCTAGAATGTTTGGGTTGAAGCTTATGTCCGAACAAATTGGCTGGCGACTAACCACGACTTTGCTTGTGTTTATTTTTGGACCGTGACAATTTCCCCCTTGCAAAAGACTACACGCATTGTTCAAACAACGGTACAAAAAAAAAGACAACGACCGATTTGCTGACACACAGCTACACGTGCAAAGTTGAAAAATACTTCACAACAAACGTTTATAAATTATAGGATATATCATTAGTGAATACCGCCCCAATGAGTTATCTTTGATGTGCGCTCTTGCGTTATTTCGACCCATTTTATAACGACCTCTGTGCGCACCTATGCAATCCCCCTACCTGCGATTTGCCATATCTTCTCTTCACAATTCTTATGAAAAGCACAATATAATAATTATGATCACGATCCATGACACTTCACTGAGAATCTCCATCCTCACTTATTGCAAAATAATGCATCGCTACACAAGCGACTGTATGCTCCAAGCATAACTACATTCACATGAACAAGTCTCACAAAGAAAACATAACAAGTCTCACACACAAAAAAATGAACCATAGCCAACTGGGAATGAACCCATATCCAATCAACATAACTGTAGTCAACACATATTATCAACGAAGCGCCCGGATATGACTGACTTCCTCTGAGTTGCAGCTTGCTAGACTACCGACTTAAAAAAGTCAGCTCCGACATTCTTCGACCTGGAATGTACTGCACTGGGTACCTGTAGGGCTGCAGTGCCATTGCCCAACGCAGAACCCTGCTGTTTTTCAACTGCGCCTCTGCAGGAATTTGAGTGGTTGATGATCTGTCTCTATCACGAACTCTTTCCCATACCAGTATTGTGGAACTTCTGCACGGCCCACACGACGCTAAACACTCCTTCTCACGTTGCGTACCTTCTTCACACTTTGTCAACTTCCTGCTAGCATACCTCACAGGGAACTCGACCCCTTCATGCTCCTGCAACAATACTGCACCTATCCCACCACCTGATGCATCTGTCCGCAACAAAAATGTTTGGACATATCTGGTAGCTTCAAGAGGGGACGGGAACCTAGTCTCTCCAGCACCGTCTGCAGTGCTTGCTCTGCAGCGTCTGCCCCACTCGACCACTGCCGGTTTCCTGCCTTGACCAAATCACTGAGAGGACTCGTGATTGCTGCGAAATTTGGAACAAACTCCCTATAGAACCCAATAAAACCTAGCAGACTCCTGACTTTGTTTTGGTCTTTGGTCTCTCTGAATTCATCATCTTCTCCACCTTTCCCTTTCTGGCTGCTTTGTGTCGCCTCCGACAACAAAACCTAGGGACTCCTACTGTCTAGCCCTTCATACAGTGACACATCCCTGTATGACTCTTCTGGAAACTTAGGCAACAAAATCTCCCCTTCTTCTGCTGGGTCTCCTTCACCTCATCAATGATTGCTGCTGCGCCTATGTGCTGAGTCTCACGCTGAATATATTTGCGGAGGAAATTTGCATGGAAAAGTATTGGTTTCCCATTCACATCAATTCGGTAATCCCGACCGACCCTTTCAGTGATGGTGAATGGTCCTTTCCAATGCATCAGCAGCTTGTTGTGACCCGTGGGAAGCAGTACCAGGACTTGATCTCCCACCTTGAGGGATTGCTTCCTCACCTTCCTGTCATATTGCTTCTTCTGACCGACCCTAGCCTCCTGCAAACTTTCCCTTGCAACCTTACATGTCTCATACCTCTGCCCACCTTTGGAACAGGGCGAGATTGGGCCAATCAGATCGACGGCCACCCTCCTGAATGGTGTGTCAATTAAAGGGGGATGTTTAAGAGGCGCCTTCCTCTTCACCCCTCTTGTGGCTGACCTTTGACACACATCACATGACATGCAGAACCGTTTAAATGTCTGCCATTGCCCCTGGCCAATGAAAATCATCAAAGATTCGGTCAGCTGTTTTGCTGGTGCCGAGATGACCCGCCATGAGCGACTCGTGACCATGACATGACAGTGTCACGATAACCTGCTGGTACCTCTAACTGAGTGGTCACCTTACCTGTCTTCCCCTTGGTGAACACTCGGTACAACAGCCCGCCTTTCACAAGAAATTCTGTCTCACCTCCTCTAACTCCTGTTTCTCTCCACCTCTTGCCAACTCCAAGACTTCACGAGCGAAGGGTCTTGTTCCTGCGCTGCCTAAACTCATCAGGCGACACATCTATGCCTGACTTCCTTGCTGGAACGACTAACGGTTTATCAACCTTTTCCTCCTTCTTGCTCCGTGTTTGAACTGCTGCCCTGTAGCAGTCAACAACTCAGGATCCCCTGGATCCCTTGCACCTGGAATATTTCCAATGATCAAATCGTGAAGGGTTTCTCCATCACCAACGCAGACAACTCGCCTGAGAAGTAAGGGGTACGTACTTCTATCTTAGCAACTGGAAACTCCTCACAGTGCCATCGATTAGAGTACAGGTCTGGATTTGCCCTGTCAAATCCCCTTTCTCGACCAGCGTTGTTTTGTACTACCCTGCATGAACAACCAGTGTCCCGTAACACTTTCACCCTCTGCTGGCCAATCCACCCTTCTTCCACTGGGAACGAACCACTCAGCCTAGTGCCCTCCATCCCTGACACTGACTG
>JAFLJL010014381.1:22500-35000 GCA_018398815.1 Conus ventricosus | reverse complement strand
CCGGTGGAATGTCTTTGAACAAGGACTTCTGCTGTAAAGTGTTTATGTCTGAAATAATGTAAATTCTAACACTCCACAATAACATGCTTTATAGTGAGTGGAACGTCACATGGGATGCACCACGGAGTTTCTTCAATTTTCAAAAAAAGAAACAGCAAGTGTAAAACGATTATCTGTGAGTAATTGGCATACAAGTGTTTCTTCCATTGGGCTGCAATGGCATAGAAAACGAAGCCTTTTCCTTTTTTTCTTTTGAAAGGATAGAGATGTCTTCCAATTCCCGGCGCGATGGTGAAGGACCATGTGGATTATTGCCATGGTAGTATGCAAACAATATGCAGAATCTTCATACACTACGTAGGACGTTAAAATATGTTATATTGCCATTAACGGGTTGTAAGGTAAGGCGTTAAAGTATGTTACAGTGTCACTGACGAGTTGTGAGGTAGAACTTAAAGTATGTTATGTTGTAATTGAGGAGTTGTGAGGTAGAACGTTAAAGTATTTTCATTGCGATTGACTAGTTGTGAGGTAGGATGTTAAAGTATGTTACGTTGTGATTGACGAGTTGTGAGGTAGAAAGTTAAGGTATGTTTCATTGTGACTGACGAGTTGTGAGGTAGGACGTTAAAGTATGTTACATTGTGATTGACGAGTTGTGAGGAAGGACGTTAAAGTATGTTACATTGTGATTGACGAGTTGTGAGGTAGGACGTTAAAGTATGTTATATCGTGATTGATAATTGTGAGGTAGGACGTTAAAGTATGTTATAGTGTCATTGTCGAGTTGTGAGGTAGGACGTTAAAGTATGTTATATTGTGATTGATACGTTGTGAGGTAGGACATTAAAATATGTTAAATTTGATTGACGTGTGCGAGGTAATACTTTAAAGTATGTTATATGTGATTGACAAGTCGTGAGGTGGGACGTTAAAGTATGTTATATTGTGATTGACGAGTTGTGAGGTAGACGTTAAAGTATGTTATAGTATAAATGACAAGTTGTGAGGTAGGACATTATAGTATGTTGTATTTGATTGATGCGTTGTAAGGTAGCACTTTAATGTGTGTTATATTGTGATTGACATGTTGTGGGGTAGGACATTAAAGTATGTTATATTGTAATTAACGAGTTGTAAGGTAGGATGTTAAGGTATGTGATACCGTGATTGACAAATTGTGGGGAAGGACGTTAAAGTATGTTATGTTGCAATTGACGAGTTGTGAGGTAGAACGTGAAAGTATGTTGTATTGTGATTGTCGAATTGTGATATAGGAAGTTAAAGCATGTTATATTGCAATTGACAAGTTGTGAGGTAGGGAGTTAAAATATGTTGTATTGTGATTGACGAGTTGTAAGGTAGGGAGTTAAAGTATGTTGCATTGTGATTGACGAGTTGTAAGGTAGGACGTGAAAGTATGTTGTATTGTGACTGTCGAGTTGTGAGATAGGACGTTAAAGTGTGCTATAGTGTGATTGACGAGTTGTGAGGTAGTGGAATTAAAGTATGTTGTATTGTTATTGAAGAGTTGTAAGGTAGGGAGTTAAAGTATGTTGTATTGTGATTGTCGAGTTGTGAGATAGGACATTAAAGTATATCTTAGTGTGATTGACGAGTTGTGAGGTAGTGGAGTTAAAGTATGTTGTATTGTGATTGTCGAGTTGTGAACTTGGACGTTAAAGTTTGGTTTATTGTAACTGACGTGTTGTGAGGTAGGATGTTAAAGTGTGTTATTTTGCAATTGATAAATTGTTATGATTATCTGAGCAAAGACACTTTCTGACTCCGGGTTATTCGTGTTTCTGTGTGTTCTGACTCAAGAGTCTTAGAAAAATTTACCTTAGGGAAATTTTCGGCCAGCTACTCTGGTCTTCATCAGCCCCAACTGACTGGTAGTTGTGGTGGGTGTTGGTGTTCTCTGAGTTGTCCTCACTGGTGGAGTGTTCAGCACACACTTGCAAATGGGGGGCAGGTCATAGCCACAGTCTCTGTTCAAACTTGGTTGTCTCTCCCTGATTTCTATTGCTTCTTTCACTTTCCTTTCAGTGAACTGTGATTCAGCTGCAATTATGGTCGCTATGACCTGCCCCCCCCCCCCCCCCCCCCCCCCCCATTTACAAGTGTGTGCTGAACATGAACACCTATCACTCCACCAGTGAGGACAACTCAGAGAACACCAACACCCACTAAGTAGCTGGCCGAAAATTTCCCTAAGGTAAATTTTTCTTCGACTCTTGAGTCAGAACACACAGAAACGTTATGGTTATCACTGTGCCACTCTGTAACTGACGAGTTGTGACATAGGACGTTGAAGTATGTTATATTGTGATTGACGGATTGTTATGATTATCTTTGCATCACTTTGATAATTCGCGATGTGTGAGATTGGACGTTACCGTATGTTACACTCTGACTGACGAATTGTTTGTGATTATCACTGTACCACGTTTGTAATGGACGAGTTGTGAGGTAGGCCGTTAAAGTACGTTGTATTGTGATTGAGAAATACTCATGATTATCACTGTATCACGTTTGTAATTGATGAGTTGTGAAGTAGGCCGTTAAAGTATGTTTATATTGTGAATGACGAATGTTTATGATTATCACTGTATCACTTTTGTAATTGACGATTGTGAATTAGGTCTTTAGATTATCTTATGTTGTGATTGACGAATTTTCATGATTATCACTGTGTCATTTTCAAATTAGTGTGTGCTGTATGTAGCTGACAACAGGGGTTTGGTCATCTCTATGTGTAAACCAACTTTTGTCAAAAATGTTGTTTTATCTTGTAGCTCTGTTTGCTTTGCTTTGGTTTGGTTTGTTGGTTTTTTTTGTTTTGTTTTTTTGGGTTGTTGGTCGAATCTTTTTTTCCATTTTGCTTGTTTCTCAAGCACTGTACTAACTTTGGACTTGGGTTTTGTGCTTGTGGGGGAATGAAAGTTTTATTATGAAGACCGAAATAACCCAAATACAAAGACGCTGCGCAACTGTTTGGACACGTTTAGCATTGTTCAGACTGTAAACGAACCAACTCACAGAAATTGGTCACGCTTTTAAATTAGTCATTTATCGAGGTACTGATAACTTTGTGTATTCGGCTCATGTCATTAATGACCTTGCTTCTGATCATTGCTGCAGTTCCTCACATAGGTCTGTTCACAGCGAGAAGTGCGACAATGTAATACAGTCACTGACCTTGTTGAAGATGCAAAAACAAGATTTCATTCCAACATGGTGTCCGTCATCTAGCGCCACTCGTAAATAGCTCTTTTATAACATGAACCCAATACATGACAAAGTCAAATCTGTGTTCTTCCCTCTACTTTAATATGAAGAAACTTTCAAATTCTGTTCAACAAAAACTTCAGAAAACAAGATCCTTTCTATTGGCAGGAGTTTTATCCATGAAGCACAAAAGAACGATACCGATCAGGTGCACACGTTGTCCGATTCTCCTTTTTTTGCTTTCTCCCCGGTTTCTGAAGAGGATGAGAACAATTCTCTAGAGTGCTTTTAAGATCTGTGAGCGTGATCAAGTTCCAACTAAACTTCTTGTCTAAGTTCTCGAATCTCTTCTCCCGAGTATTACAAATATTCTCAATAGGAAAAGCCACCGAGGCGAAGTGGTTCGCATCGCGATCTCCCCGCCGAAATGTCGTGGATTCGATTCCCATCAGAGCCAATAATTTGTGGGATTTGTCTGCCCTAACCAGCTTCACTCAGGGCTGAGTTTGCTACGGGCTCAGTTGGGAAACCTAAGACACATATTCGAGTTTCATCCACTTCATGGATGCGTCTTTGAGAGTGTTGCTTAAATTTTCTGACCAACACTGCAAGTGTCTGTATGTATTGTGCCTGGTTGATGCTGGGATATATAGTAAAAGTAAGCATTGAATACAGCCCTGTCATGCATTCTCACACCAGAACGGAAATCCGTAGCATCACCTTAATCATTGTAATCGTTCTAGTCAGAATGGGAAAAAAAGACTCAAAATTTGTGGCCCTTCATGTCCTGCGCTCATGGTGAACTCAGTTTCGATATCCCCCTTGGTCCATGCCCATTGTCAGGTTCTGTTGCAGTCACCAGCATCAGCAAGTTCATGAGGACTGTCGGTGGATGGAGGTGGTGGCGCCCTTCAGAGGACAGCTCATGGCGCTGGCCCCCGCAACTAAGCAATTAAGGCAGTCAGTTAGGGGGTTCTGGTAGGTGGTGTCCTGCCGACGCTGGATCAGAACAGGCACTATGGAATACCACTACCGTTTCTTGGCTGCAGAGCAGTGTCTCCAGTGGTAGGTAGCCTCGTGACGACTTGACATTGACTGCTCCCTGCAGGTTTGATGTGACGAGGCTGTGACGGGATGAACCAGGCGGTGGCTGTGGGCGGGGAACAGGAATGAACGGCGTGGGTGCAATGCCACTGGAATGGCATGGAAGGTGAAAGACAAAGATTTGAACAAGGTTCCAGTGTCAAGCAGAGTTCCTTCAGATTTCAAACTGCTGTTGTCAAACTTTACTCAAAAACCGTCGTTAGATCTTAACGAATAGAAAAATCGCCGATCAATTTCAAACCTGCCTTTCCTGTCAAAAATCCTGGAACAAAAAGAAAGTTTTTCCTCTGCCAGCTTACCCTACACTTGTTCACTCACAATTTTCTCACTGCTCATCAGTTCGCCTATAAGTCTGGCCACAGCACTAGAACTTCTGTCTCTCGCATTCTCAACGATGTTCTTGCTTCAGTGGACAAAGAAAAAGTATCGGTGCCTGAGCTGTTGGACCTGTCTGCTGCCTCTGACATAACAGATCATAAAATTCTTCTCTCCTGTCTTCAACATGTTTCTGGTGTTCAAGATGCCGTCCTGGATTGGTTTCCACCCTACCGTTTTGAATGGAACCAATATCTATTGTAGCTGAAGATTAAAAGTTTGCAGAAAATGTTCTTAAGTTGGTATACTCTCAGGCTCTGTGTTGAATCATAATTTTGCTTTTCGTCAAGCTCACATTTCTTCTCACTGGTCTGACTAAGAAACTTTCAGTTCATCACTGAATTTTGCACACGACACAAAACCCCGTTACTCTGAATCGTCTGAGAATTACAAAGAATTCGCCGAATCACTCTTTAAGTATGCCTTAAAGAACTCAACACGTGGTCGGATGACAACAAACTAAAACCCGCTGATGATAAAACAAAGGATATTAGATTCATTAACGTTTCTTCCGCCACAACATCGACACAACATCGACATTGATTTTCCGCACACAGTTTGAAATTTTGGCTTCCTGTTTGATAATGATCTGACTCTAAAGCAACAAGTTATGGAAATATATAAAGCAGAATACATTGAAATCAGATGGAACAGTTCCACTCGCCAGTATCTAGCGCCTGACGCAGCCAAAAAAAACTACTAAGTCCTGCCCAGAATAGATCCCCGAACTGCACTGCGTTGTGGACTGGGCTATAAAACAGCATAACTTGACATGAATTGTAAATATATTTCAGGCTCTGTTTAAAAGCTGTTTGAGAGGGAAAAAACAGGAAGGGAATGGAGTGCCCCACTCTGATGCTGTGGCAACGAAAAATGCTGAATTCATTCTGGCTAATTTAATCTCAGCACAGTGCCACAGCCATTTAGAGGAAGAAAAGAAAAGAAAAGACAAGAAAGAAAGAAAGAAAGAAAGAAAGAAAGAAAAGCATGAAAAAAGGAAGGAGGGAAAGAAGGAAGGGAGGAAGGGAGAAAGGATGAAAGAAAGAAAAAGACAAGACAGAGACAGACAGACAGACAGAAAAAAAAGAAGAAAGAAAGAAAAAGAAAGAAAGAAAGAAAGAAAGAAAGAAAGAAAGAAACAAAGAAAAGTTACCTTCCTGCTCTTCATTTCTCACCCTTCCTCCACGAAAAAAAAAAACACAGAAAGAAAGAAAAAGAAAACAAAGAAAAGATACCTTCTTCCTCCCAATTTCGAACACTTCCTCCACGAAAAAGAAAAGAAAGAAATGACAAAATGTAGCAAAGAAACCGATTTTTGACAAAGGAGAAGAGAAGGAAAAACTGACAACGAGAACGAAAGTATGCAACATTTAAGAGAGAGAGAGAGAGAGAGAGAGAGAGAGAGAAGACAGAGAGAGAGACAGAGAAGAGACAGAGAGAGAATTAGACAGACAGACGGACAGACGGATGGTCGGGTGGACAAACAGATAGACAAACGAACAGACACAAAGAAGACAGACAACAGACTGGTTGATGGACACAGAGAGAGAGAGAGAGAGAGAGAGAGAGAGAGAGAGGGGGGGGTGAGGGAGGGGGGAGAGAGAGAGACTGGTTGATGGACAGAGAGAGAGAGAGAAATAGAGAGGAAGAGAGGGATGGAGCGGAGAGAGCAGACGGAGGAGAGGCAGGGTGACGTTCTTTTTGTCGTGTCCTGTGACACTTATATACCACCAGAGAATGCTCGTCGCGAGGAAAGGCTAGTGCACTTCTTTCTGCGAGCTTGTGCAGACGTGACATCAACAGTCGTCGTGAATGACATAACAGTGGTGGCTCTTTTACCTGAAGGGGAAAAGTGATGCAGTTCTGTTAATGAGCTGGCAACAACTCGACGGAAAAGGAAGAGTTTGAATATCGCTGAATGAACAGCTAATACAGTCAATAGTGAGGTCCATTTATTCAGTTCAGTTCAAAGCATGGTTATTAATGTTCTTTAATGCAGATGCCATTAGACACTTACTAAAGAAAAGAAAATAATACTTAATAACACTAATTAACATTAAAAATAAAATAGAAAAGAGAATCCTCCATCACTTAATTCATCCACGTTTACTTTCAAACCCCATCCGATCTTTCATGCTACATAAGGAAATACTCTAGTGGACACGAATTGATCTATTGTAAAAATTGCAACCAGGTGATGCGAAATAACATGTAATTTCACAACATTAAAACATATAAGACAGTACTAACATTATAAATTTGTCATCTCATACTTTCATCCTATAAAGCGTAGTAAACACTGCATTCAAACAAAGATGATGTACAGAAATGTTTTCTCTGCAGACAAAGTGAAATACCATGATATTGTGTTCCAAGATTCAGACTTAATTTATGAATTGATTGACAAGCTCCTGGTGACTCGAAGGTAAACATGACTTTATTTTACTTACAATCTATGTATATTTTCCATGTTGATTAATAACAGTGGATAAATTCAAGGGTTGTTTGATAATATTTTCCAGATTTGCTGTTTGCATTCATTTGCAAGGACTGTCTGACATTTCATTCCACTTATACCACAGTGAATTGACCCAACAAAAATCATTTCTTATGCCTAGAGTTATGACCTGCAGTTAGATGTTTATTTCAAAAGAAATCTTTTCTTGCTTTGCAGCCGAACGCTTCTAGATGTTGTTTTTGATTTGTTGTCTAGTATACCCTAGGTCTAAAGACTCCAGGGATCATCACTGCCGAAGTAATTGAACACATGGTACAAAGCATCAGCTGGGGATGAACATTTAGTGTGTGACGTTTTGATTACCTCCCACATGGCAGCCACCCTCCGACTTCGGGATTTTAACTTTAATGTTATGCAAGTGAGTTGTCCAACTGAAACAATCCCCATAACTATGCAGAGCTAACAACATTTGATGTGCCTTGTGTTTAGCTATGTCAAATAGCGACACATGCTAAGCCAAGGCAGCGAACGCTCTAGTGATTGTAAAACAGATTTGGAATTAACACAAAGTAAAATTTTATAGAAAGCAATTGGTGTATCATGTATGTAAGTCAAAGCCTTCAGTATTGCATATAATTCTGAGGTATAGATTGAAAACCCCTTCGCTAAATAATAAGATTTCCTGACATTTAAAGTTGATATGATAAAGCCATAACCACTGTCAAGAGGATATCCATTACAGACCCATCTGTAAACACTTTTAAATGATTTGGATAGCTGTTTTCTAAATGTTCACGAACTTCAGTTGTTAAAATATTTATATTATCGCTTTTCTTTATCAAAGTGTATTTGTAATCAAAAGAAGCATTTAGGTGCTCCCAAGGAGGCATTGCAGGTACCGCAGGAAATTTTGGTATAGTAGTAATATAACTATTACAATGTGACATAAAGTCAGATGTGTAGTTTCTAATTGGTTGAATATGTGACATGTGTTTAGACCTCTTAGGAAACTCTTTACTGGAATCCATCAGTATTTCTTCAGTAACTGAATTTTCAACAGAAAGACCTTCTGACAATATATTTGGATACATCCAATATTCGCTTCTCATTTTAGTGGTAATATATTTGTTTCTTTATACATCTATGAGTGTTTGTATGAACTGGGACTCCCAGAGCTAATTTCATGGCCTTACTATCCAAGCTTTGCAATCTATTTAAAAGAATTAGGTGCAGAGAAATACACTTCCTGACCATATGTCAATTTTGATCGGACTAAAAGATGTATAGATGTAAAAGGGTATGACAGCCCTGACCCATGGTTGACAACATATAATGCTAAGAACGTTTAATCTTTTTCTTGTTTTATCAATCAATGTTCAATGTGCGTTTTCCAATTCAGCTTAGGAGTTAAAAATACCCCCAGGAACTTAACGTTTTGTTTATATTCCAGAATCTGACCATCTAGCAACAGCGAGGGTAGTATCTTTGGTTCTCACCATTGTTAAACAACATAAGACATGCTTGTTCTCCAGATAGTTCTAATCCGTTCTTCTTCATATATATAGATAATTCATCCAATTCCTTTTGGTGCAACTTCTGTACAAAGTTTACTGTTCTTTTATTGGAATGCTTCCTTAATTTACAGTTAATCCAAATAGCGATATCATCTGCATTTTGAACTACCTGCGTTGCTTTTGACATTGATTTAGGAAGATCATGGATTAGGATTGTGAACAACATGGGAGCAATAACTGATCCCTGAGGAATATCCATGTCTACATTCCTAAAGGATAAATAAGTTCTTCCATCCGTGTACATATGCTTCTTTCTGTTAGGAAGCTTTTAATGTAATCATTCTCCCAGAAATACCAACATTTTTTTTTAAATTTGTACAGTAGTACGTGCCATACGCAATCAAGGCTTTTTTAACATAAAAAATGTAGCCAAAGTACTTTTTCTGTGGGAGAACTGTTTTTTTTATGTGACTCGTCAGTTTACTAAATGGTCTGCGGTACAACGACCTTTTCGAAAGCCTCTTGCTGAACAAGAATCACACCGTCTTTTTCACAGTAATAAACAATCGTTTTTGAATATTTTTTCTAAAAGTTTACCAACATGAGATGTTAGAGCTAGGGTCTGTAGCTATGTACATCTGTCCTCGGTTTACCTTCTTTCAGTACTGGGACTACTACTGAACTTTTCCAGATTCTTGGAATAGTGCCATTAATCCAACATTTTTGAATAATGAATGCAGTAATACTTTCCACGAAGAAGGTACGTGTCTGATGAGTTGATAGGACAGCCATCAAGGCCAACAGCTGAATCATGTGAAGGGATAGAATCTAGTGCTTCTGACAGTTCTGATAACAGTAAAGGTGAGTTTAGGAAATGTTCGTTTTCTTCTGGAGGAGCCATGTATTCGTCTTTTTGCTCCTCATTGTTTCTGTGATGACGGGATTCTGGCTCAAGATTTTTTTGACTGGCTACAAGCTGAAAATATATCAGAAAAAGCTTCGGCTTTATCAAAGCAGTGGAAAAATCAGTTTTTAGCTTTATAGGGTATGACTGAGTTTTATAGCAATTTTTCATTTCTTTGACTTTTTTTTCCAAACCTAAAATAAGTCTTTTGATTCTGATACTTCGGCTTCACAAAACTCAACCCAGTACTTCTTTTTTGCTTGAGCAATAATTTTGGAACATTTATTCTTTTCTTGTTTCATGATTATAAAGTTTTCATCTGACTTGTTTCTTATCCATGTTTTGTAGCTTTTTCGCTTTGACTGAACAGCGAGTCTACATTCTTCTGTCCACCATACGTTGCCTACATATTTTCCGATCTTTTTGTATTTATATTTTGGGATAGTCTTTTCAGCTGCTAGTAACACTACTTTTGAGAAAATTGCATAAAATGTATCGTCATCCTCAATTGGTGATGTATTTTGCGACACAAGGAAAGTTTGAAAGGCTTCCCAGTTGGCTAGTTTATAATTAAATTTCGGAATTTTGCATTCAGTGGTAGACATTTCGTCAAATATAATTTTCATTAAAACGTAATTATTGTAACGGGAAGATGATCACTCCTTAAACAATCTTCTACTGTGGACCAGTTATAGTTAACTGCTATGTTTGGGGAAACAAGCGATAGATCTATTGCACTAGACTTGTGAGTAACTACATCAGGAATTCTCATAATTCTACCGTCATTTAATAAAATTAAATTCGAATCAACAATATTTTCTACAAATCTATAGATGTCACTTTATTACAACTTGTATCCCAAAAGGCGCATGAGCAATCGCCCATGATAATCCACTTCCTCTTTGTAAATCAGCATGTTTTAACCAATCTGTGTCATCCTCTTTAGGACCATTAGGATAGCCTAACACGGACAGAACATTATAAACTGATTCCTTATTTACTTGATGGCAGCACCTGTGGCAAACACACCTTGTTATTATAGACTGGTAGTGGGCTTATATTTGTAAACTCAATGTCAAGTCTAATGTAGATAGCAGTTTGCACCTATTTATTTACCCCATTGATACTGCAAAGGGGAGGATAGTAATAGTTCTTAAGTTGGGCAGCTTTTTCTTTTCCACATTCAATGACTGGAGCGCTAAAGCACAATAGTTTTTCTCCACAACATGGCTTTCAAAAGGTAACAGGTTAGTGGAAATAGATCTCGCGTTCCACTGAAACACTGTGAAATGGTTGTTTGAATCTAACTCCATAGTAGACTGTATTTACAGGCATAACTGTAGTTATGCAGATTATTATCGTTCCTGATATTTTGACACTCTTATAGTCATGCACGTTATTTAGTCATGAATACAATTGGTAAAATCCGTGCAAAGTAGGTGGGAGGTAGTAACCTGAATGTCAGGTAAATTGCTGCTGAATTAAAACTGGAATAACAACACATAAACATTTTTAGTCGTCAAATAATGATTTAAATACAAAGTATTTCCGACAATAGAACCACAAGTCCACTGCAAAATGTTGTTTAAATATTTTAACATTTTCATTAGAATCTAACTGTACAAAAATCAGTTTTAACAGTTTAAATATCAAAGTATAAATTATGGAAGGTGGAAGGGGGAGAGGGGAACACAAGTCCAGCTGGTGATGACAGCACAGTCAGTAGAACCATGGGGCGGAAAGCGGAGGGTAGAACCCTGGGCTGTGATGGTGAAGAAAGGGGGCTGATCTCCTCCGTGGCTTCTCCCAAAACAGGCGGTGCAGATGCCTCCCAAGGTACTGGCCAGCACGCTCGCTCCTCTGGCTGTTGGATGAATCTCATCTGCAGTCAGGTGCCTGTTGTCTGTAGCATGCAGATTTGGTAGCTTACAAAACCGATATTTTTCTCAGACAAGAGTCTGGATTTTGTCATGGCATTGAATAATTCCCTCTTTGTATAAGGGCTTTATTTCTCATGGGCAGCTGACTTACTACTATTTTTGCTGTTGGAAATATGTTTCTACCGTTTTGATGCCTTTTCATGTTAATGCTGCATTCTGCTGGTTCTTTTGATTTCACGTCTTCGATTCCAGCGTGAAGAACAATGCAGTCTGGTTCTGGATGCAGATTTTCTTTGGCGTCTTCAAGAACTGTACTGCATTGCTCGATGGCATGGAGCTTCCTTGTCGCCACCTGCAAACCGTAGGATCGTCCCAGTCGCTTACTGTCCACTTTGCTCATGACAGATTCATGCAGAATGAGCACTCGCGGTAGATCTTTAGAAGGCTGGGTCTTCTTGTCATCCCGTGTTTTCAACGTTGCGTCACGATGTTGAACGACGTCATTCTTGGAAACAATTTTTCTTTTTGCAGCAGTACAGAGTTGGGGAGGGGGGGGGGTTTGATGGTGACTTCACGCATTCACAATAGTGAGGTGTGTGTGTGTGTGTGTGTGTGTGTGTGTGTGTGTGTGTGTGTGTGTGTGTGTGCATGTTTGCAGGGATGTGTGATGGTGCAATATTGAGTGTGTGTGTGTGTGTGTGTGTGTGTGTGTGTGTGTGTGTGTGTGTGTGTGTGTGTGTGGAGGTGGTGGGGGTGGGGCTGCATGTTATATGATTTGTCCTCCTACCCAACATTTCATTTCAACTTCCCTTCTTCACACTGCATAAATCATGGTGGGAAAAGGACTCTCTACACAGCGCGGCATACGAGCGCGCGCGCGCAACACACACACACACACACACACACACACACACACACACACACACACACACACACATACACAAGCGCGCGCGCGCGCGCGCGCGCGGACAGACAGATAGAGACAGAAAATGAACGAACGAACGAACGCCATCCTATCCCCCACCCCCCTTTCC
>JAFLJL010014381.1:10000-20000 GCA_018398815.1 Conus ventricosus | reverse complement strand
GAGCCAAGTAAAAGGAGACCTGCTTAGAAAGGAAAGTAATATAGGAGTTAAAGAAAACGGCTATTGCTGCGAAGAAGAAAGGAAAGGAAAATAACCTGTCTCTCATGATTAAAAGATGTCGCAAAAAGAAAAAACACGAACGCCAACATTGTCTGCGATTTTTTGTTGTTGTCCTTTTGCATTCTCTCTCTCTCCTCTCTCTCTCTCTCTCTCTCTCTCTCTCTCTCTCTCTCTCTCTCTCTCTCTGGCGCATGCGCACACACTTCCTCACAACCACTCTCTCCTCTCTCTCTCTCTCTCTCTCTCTCTCTCTCGCTCTCTCTCTCTCTGGCGCATGCGCACACACTTCCTCACAACCATACACCCCACCCCTCCCCACTCTCTCTCTCTCTCCTCTCTCTCTCTCTCTCTCCTCTCTCTCTCATCTCCCCTCTCTCTCTCAAAGGTAAAAGAAGAAAAATGCGTCTTTTTGTTCACCTTTTTGTTCAACTGTAACGTTAAGATTAGAGATTATCATGCTTATCACTCCACTCTCAATTATCCATCAATTTGCCCACGCGGTTCGGCATCGACAATCCAAAGTAATTGACCAGCAGAATCGAATGGCTTTAAAAAAATAATTAATTTCAAATTGTGTGATGCAGATGTAATTATCGTATCTAAAATTCTTTTGAACCGATTCATTTGCATCAATCATCATATTTATGATATTTCAATTCATCCATGGTTTTTTGTCACAAAAATGTTGGTTTCTAAAGTTTTGTATGTCTTTTACACACACAGGCGCGCGCGCGCGCGCGCCTGCGCGCGCACACACTCACACACGGGCGCAAAAAATAAAGAGAGAGAGAGAGAGAGAGAGAGAGAGAGAGAGAGAGAGAGAGAAAGAGAGCTAATGAAAAAATTCGATTTTGCACAATGGATCTCTAGAGCCTTCAAAAGGTAACAGAATCTTGCGTGACCAGTGTCCACTCAGCATACCTGAAACAAACAAAAAATTAAAATGTGTTAATTTTTTTTTCATCCTTTTTTTTTAGATGCTCTTTTACCCCTTTTCCTCAGCAAGTTGAAGCAAGAACGGCTGCACTAAAATATAAGAACATTTTCTGGAAATATTGAAGTTAGCCCAGCGACACACCAAATTAATTATTTGGGATCCGTGGTACTGCTGCAAGTCAGACGAAAGACCGAAGATCAGTTCAAACAAATTGTTGCCATTTTCCACTAACTATGATCAGAGTGAAACTACTGTTTGCCATCTAAGAACTGTTCATAAAGTAATAGCTTTTTTTCTGGAATATTAAAACTTTCTAGCGACGCTAACGTTAGCATTAATGTTCTTTTTCTATCCTATTTACAAAAATTACGTGGGAAGTAAAGCTTTTCTAGCGACGTTAATGTTAGCCTATATTAACAGGTCTTTTCCCTATCCTGTTTACAACAAGATGCAAAGCATGTAAACGTACTCCCAGTTTAGATCCATCTTGAATAGGCGCGTAGAAAAACGTCACAATCAAACATGCGTCGTCATTTAAAAAAAAAGAAATACTTAAAACGTCACAATCAAAAGTGCGTCATAATTTAGTTTTCGTCATAGAGATAAAGGAAAATAGGCGAAGTACTTTCAGAGATATTCCATAAAGAAAAAAACCGTTTGGGGCCGTTATAAGCGTTAGTAACGGCTATTCTGGTAAAAAAAAAAAAAAAAAAAAATCGGGCATCATCAATAACGAACATATATACACATTTTTACAAAGATCGGCCCAGAAGTTTTGTCTGGAGCGAGTGGAACACATTTTGACCACAGACAGACAGACACACAGTCACACAGACATCATTTCTTCGTTCCTATCGTAAAGTACTACCTGTCCTATAGGAGCTGGGAGTACAAAATTACGCGGGAAGTAAAACTTTCTAGCGACGCTAACGTTAACATTACTTCTTTTCTTTTTTTTTCCTATCCTGTTCACAAAAATTGCACGGGATGTAAAACTTTCTAGCGACGCTAACGTTAGCGTTGATGTTCTTTTCCCTGTCGTGTTTCAACAAAAATTACACGGGAAGTAACTCGTTTATATTGTATCTACAATAACTTCCCCTGACTAGGAAAAAGAAAAAAAAAAAAACCTTCCCAGACTGGATAGCTGATGAAGTTTTAAGGGCACGTGGAAAAACACAGAAACACAATAAATAAATAAACAAAAAATAATGACAATAAAGAAACAGATAAATAAAGAAATAAACAAACGAATAAATAAGTGAAGATGTCATCCGACTACTTTTTCCTCCTTTTTTTAATTTTATTTTATTTTTTTTAACCAGTAATAAGAAAAGGGCTTAATGAAAGACATGTCCCTAAAAGCTTTCGCTATGCGGACGTAAAACTCAACTATTTCTCTTCTCAAAAAGCTACCATGAAATGAAAGACATGTCCCTAAAAGCTTTCGCTATGAGGACGTAAAACTCCAACTATTTTCCTCTCTTCTTCGCTACCGTGTAATTCAGTACAGAATCGGGTCTTACAGCGTCCTCAGGATCCCTGTTACCGTGGCAGGGCTCTTCGTTCTCCCGGATTCCTTTCCATTTAAACATTCAAATGGTGTGTAAAAAATAATCTATAGTTATCATAGACGCCAACTTTTGACCCAGTTGGCAAGTTATTAATTTCAACTTGAGCTCTCTATTTTTTTTCTTTACAAGAAAAGCAAAACAAATCCATTACGTTACCACTGCGCACGAGACACACAAAGCAAAGATGCTTGTACAGAAAGATTTAAGAAATGTTTAGCTTGAAACGTGTAGAAGAAGATATATGGACACAAACAAACATGAACACAAGCGTAAAGACCTGCTTCATCCAAATCTACACAATGAAAACAATGCATTATATCAACATAAACATTCCGAATCAATGATGACAAGAAAAGCAGCCATCGCACGCTTCCAGGTATGTTAAAGCTTCCTCCTCGGCTCTGGATGTGAAATTAAGATGCTGTACCAGCCTAATCTGTGGTATCGGCATTTCTTAAAATTCAGATTTTTTTGTTTGCTTGTTTTCAAGAACAAAAAAAAAATAATAATAATATTCAGCAGAAATGCACTTCACACGTAATTGCCCAATTCTTTCTTCAAACGCGCGCATGCGCGCAGTCACCCATGCACATACAACTTACACAAATCTTTCAAAGATGCTATGAATAAGTTGAGAAAAACCTATCATCATGGTCCCGTCTTTTTTATTTATTTATTTTTTTTCTTTTTCAGAACACACCAAGCTCTGGGTAAGAGCCAGCTCAGAAACATCTTAAAAATAAAGGGCCTCTGATGGTTCTTGAACCCTTGCCTTCCAGCCCGCAAGCTTGCAACGTTTACCACTACACCAGTAAAGATAAGACCGAAGAAGGGCAGTTAGTGGGGAAAGGGAAGGGGGGATAGGGATGCGACGAAGGAAAAAAACAACAAAACCTCATTTACGCAAAAGCAATATCGCGTTTAAATACTCTGTCCCGACAGACCATGTAAAAGGACGCCACAATGGCCCAGAGCAATAACGACACAGACAAATCAGATCACGTTCTTTGTAATCAAGCCAACACCGACGTCATTTCGGGGCACAAAATGAGTTAGGATCACAATGAAAAACATTGTAATGAAAGAAATAAACTTCCACAATACTAGAAATTCTACACAGTCTGCTCTTCATGCATGCATAAAGCAAACACAAAATGAAAAGGATACATTATCCATGGGGAAAAAAATCAAAACAATTCCACACAAATTGCTTTCTATGTATGTCTGGAGGGAAACGACCAGAAAAATGATTCTCTCTCTCTCTCTCTCTTCTCTCTCTCTCTCTCTCTCTCTCTCTCTCTCTCTCTCTCTCTTCTCTCTCTCTCTCTCTCTCTCGTGTGTGTGTGTGTGTGTGTGTGTGTGTGTGTGTTTAAGCATGTTTTTAAACCCCTTCAATTAATGGAGATACTCACAAAACTGTTTTTTGTCTAACGTGTTTAACCTTTTCTGTGTGATATGAAAAGTGCTGCGTTCTTAGACGCACATGCGCCAGTTCACTGCAATAAAAGAGGTATGGTGAATATTCATTACTGAATGATGTGGGTGTGGGAATACTTATACTTTTTATAATTGGAAACTTAATCAATGTCTGTATCTTTACAGTGTGCGTGTGCACACACCCATACTTCAGACAAAGGAAAATTCATAAGTGATTCTTTTCTGTTTAAGTAAGCGCACACCCATACTTCATGGAAAAGTTAATAAATATCTGATTCTTTTCAATGTGAGAGTGCACACACCCATACTTTGTACATAGGAAAATTAATAAGTGTCTGATTCTTTTCCATGTGAGAGTGCACACACCCATACTTTGTATATAGGAGAAAAGAAAAAGAAACACCCGAAGGTGCTGGGGAGGACCCAGAGAAGCACTGTCTTCACCTGCCTTTAGAGCAGTCCTGTACCACCCTTGGAGGCCTGCGCTGTGTTGACGATGGGTACAGGCACGCGCAGGACACTCCATTAAGATATCAAGGGACATAACTGCTCCTGAACAGAGGTAAATTAGACCACAGGATGCAGCTCATAACAGCCTTAAAGTAGCATCCCCATGGGTGTACCAGCCCGTATTTCATGACTGCAGAGCCCACCGGCGAAAAACACCACCCTCCAGCTGCCGAGCACACCCCACAGACCCAACCACCCCTGCCCACGGACAGATGAAGACAGTGCCACTCCAGACACAGCCAAGCTTTCGCCATACGGTCTTATGTGCCCTCAAGAGAGAATCCAAAGTTGTAGTCTTTCCCACTGTCAACAGGACTTTCCCTGTGGTCAGTGGGTCTTTCCTCACCGTCACTGGACCTTTCTCCAGGGTCAGCCTTTGTATATAGGAAAATTAATAAGTGTCTGATTCTTTTCAATGTGAGAGTGCACACAACAATCCTTTGTATATAGGAAAATTAATTAGTGTCCTATTCTTTTCAATGTGAAAGTGCACACACCCATACTTTGTATATAGGAAAATTAATAAATGTCTGATTCTTTTCGATGTGAGAGTGCACACACCCATACTTTGTGTATAGAAAAAATAAATAAGTGTCCTATTCTTTTTGGTGTGAGTGTACACACCCATACTTGTATATAGGAAAATTAACAAGTGTCCGATTCGTTTCAATATGAGAGTTCGCACACCCATACTTTGTACATAGGAAATAAATAATGTTCCATTCTTTTCGGTGTCGTGTACACACCCATATTTCACATAAAGGAAAATTCATAACTGATTCTTTTCCGTTTAAGTAAGCGCACACCCATGCTTCTTACATGGAAAAATTGATAAGTGTCCGATTCCTTTCGATGTGAGAGTGCACACACCAATACTTTGCATATAGGAAAATTAATAAGTGCCCAATTCTTTTCAATGTGAGCGTGCACACACCCATGCTAAGTCTATAGAAAAATTAATGTGTCCGATTCTTTTCGGTGTGAGTGTACATACCCATACCTTGTTGTAGAAAAATTGATAAGTATCCGATTATTTTCAGTGTGAGAGTTCACACACCCATACTTGGTACATAGGAAAATAAATATGTGTCTATTTTTTTTCGGTGTGAGTGCACACACCCATACTTCAGACAAAGAAAAATTCATAACAGATTCTTTTCTGTTTAAGTAAGCGCACACCCATACTTTTCAATGTGAGAGTGCACACACCCATACTTTGTATATAGGAAAATAGATAAGTGTCCGATACTTTCCAATGTAAGAGTGTACACACCCATTCTTTTTGTTGGAAAATTAATAAGTGTCTGATTCTTTTCAATGTGAGAGTGCACACACCCACACTTTGTTTATAGAAAAAATTGATAAGTGTCTGATACTTTTCAATTTGAGAGTGCACACACCCATACTTTGTATACAGAAAAATGAATAAATGTCCGATTCATTTCAATGTGAGTGCACACACCCATACTTTGTACTAGGAAAATAAATAAGTGTCCGATTCGTTTCGGTGTGAGAGTCCACACACCTATAGTTTGTGTATATGTAAATAAATAAGAGTCGTATTCTTTTCGGTATGAGAGTGCACACACCTATAGTTTGTGTATATGTAAATAAATAAGAGTCGTATTCTTTTCGGTGTGAGAGTGTACACACCCCTACTTTGTTTCTTTACAATGTGGGTGCGTACACATCTATATTTCCTACACACACCCATACTTCTTACATAGGAAAATCAAAAGTATCTCTTTCTTTACAACGTGGATGCGTATACACCTATACTTACAATACCTGGAAAATTGATAAATTATCTGATTCGTTTTTAGTATGAATGTGCACACAGCCATACTCCATACATAAGAATATCAATTTATTAGGGGTCTTTTTTTAAGTGTGAGTGTGCACTTACCCATGCTTCTTATGCAAGAAAAGTTAATGAGTGATTGATTCTTGTCAGTATGAGTGCACATAGCCATACTTCTTACATAGAAAAAATAAAAAGTGTCTGTTTCTTTACAGTAAAAGTGCACACATACCCATATTTCTTACATAGAATGAAATACTGTTTCATTACTGTGAATGTGCACACACCTTTACTTTTCACATAAGAAAATTAATGTATCTTGTCTCTTTTCATTGTAAGTGTCATACACCCATGCTTTTTACATAAGAAATAAATGTGACTGATTATTTTTAGTGTAAATAAACATATACCTGTACCTCATAATCAAAAAACTTTACAAGTGTCTGATTCGTTTCCTACGCACATCAAATAAAAGGCTTAATAATCGTGCTGTTGATTTGTTCATTTATTCATTCGCTTTTAAAATAAAACATTTCTTTTGGACATAGGATGGGCTATGGATTTCGATTAAAGTCATCAAATTTCCGCTAGGAAGAAAAAAATAGTTACCCAGGTTCTAAGGGTCTGGGTATACTATCACCGACGCCATTTGCAAAAGGTTAACAGGACAGTCATTCATATGCAGCACATGTATGCTCAATTTCAGTACACCAATTTCACGATCAGAATATTCCAGCAACTCTTGAAAAGATGCACCCAATAAGTAGATAACATCTAAACTTGTGGTCCCGTTCTCCCATGAAAAGATGCACCCATTAAGCAGATGAAATTTGAACTTGTGGTCCCAGTCTCCCGTGAAAAGATGCACCCAATAAGCAGATGATATCTAAACTTGTGGTCCCAGTCTCCCGTGAAAAGATGCACCCAATAAGCAGATGACATCTAAACTTGTGGTCCCAGTCACCCATGAAAAGATGCACCCAATAAGCAGATGACATCTAAACTTGTGGTCCCAGTCTCCCGTGAAAAGATACACCCAATAAGCAGATGACATCTAAACTTGTGGTCCCAGTCACCCATGAAAGATGCACCCAATAAGCAGATGACATCTAAACTTGTGGTCCCAGTCTCCCATGTGAGTCTATGAAATACTATACTCTTTGTAAGAATCGGCCAGCTCAGATACATCCTAGAAATAAGCGCCTCTGAGAATCTTTGAACCCACGGTCGTCCATCCCGCAAGCTTGTGACGCTAACCGCTGCACCCAGTGAAGATGAGACCGGGGAGAGGAAAAGCGGTGAAGACAGGAGGGGTTGGGAAGAAGGAAGATGAGGGGAAAAAAAGCCCATGATCGCAATTGCATATCGCGTTTAAATGTGCGGTCCCAGCACAGCTTGTAAAAAGACGCCACATTGACCCACAGGCAAATAACGACACAGGCAAATCAGATGACGTTCTTTGTAATCCAGCCAACACGGTCGCCATTTTGGGCTACAAAACGAGTTAAAGTAACCTTTTTTTTCCAAATGAAACAACCAGAATTTCCACAGCGTTAGAAAATTTACACGGTACGCTGTAAATGCATGTATAAAACAAAATACAATACCAATAAAGCATTCACACCACACACACACAACACACACACACACACACACACACACACACACACACACACACACATACACCCACACACACACCACACACACACACACACACACACACACACACATACACGCGCGCACGCACGCACGCACGCACGCACGCGCGCGCGCGCACACACACACACACAACACACACACACACACACACACACACACAACACACACACACACACGAAACAATTCTGCACATAATGCTTTCCATGTATGTCTCGAGGGAAACAACCAGAGAAATGACTCTCTCTCTCTCTCTCTCTCTCTCTCTCTCTCTCTCTCTCTCTCTCTCTCTCTCTCTCTCTCTCTCTCTCTCATGTTCATTGTTTGAGAAGTAAGTTTCTCTAGAATTAAAAAAAACCTGTTTGGTGTCAAACATGTACTCCTAAAACGCAAGACATCATGTCAGACGGTACTGATTGATTAATACTTTTAACATCTTCGACGTACAAGAAGCTGTTTCAACCAGGAAGATACAGCAGATGTTGACGTGCGAATCACAGGATCATTCGCTCATTTGATAAATTTGTCTTTAATTTACTTAAGCTTCACCATCATTTTGGTGTTGCACGTTGGTAGGTTGTGTGTTTGTTTGTTTTTTTGTAATGGAGCATGTGATATAAGCGTCGGTGCCATTGTACGGGCATTCTGTGCTCCAGTCACGGTGAGCCTCTTTAGAGTTCATTGTCCTGACGGTTTAACCCTATAGAACATTAAAACTTTTCTTTTGAAGCTGGCCATTGAACATTGATAATTTATTCACTTCTTTGGTTTCTCACATAGTCTCAAACCAAGTGAAAAGTCCACAGCATCATTTTCCCCCCATCATTCTCATCCTTCCATATCGTCATAGAACCGTTTCGAGTTCTACGAACCTTCTTCTGAGAGACCTCAGATTCGTTGACAGAGGATGGAGTGACACTAGCAAACTGGCTGAGGACCGTGCACAGTGGAGCGCTTTGACTCGCCTCATGTGTCGCAAGACGCGGGAGCATCTAAGTATAAGACTAAGTAAGTAAGTAAGTAAGTAAGTAAGTAACAACCATCATGCCGTGCTCTCATGGTGACCACAGTTTCGATTTGCTCTCCTCATCTATGCTCCTGGTGACTTCATGCTGGTCAATGTGGTTGGTATTGACAGCGTCAGCTCCGCTTGGATGGACGTAGTTGCATCCTTCTGAAAAAGACATTCATTAGCGGTGGTACCGAGGTTAGACACTTACTGTCGTCAGTTGGGGGCTCAGTAAGGGGTGTCCTGCATAAGGTGAGCCAAAACAGGTGTGCCTCTATCACTGAACGCCTCCGGTGATCACTCGGCAGCAGTGCAGTGTCTCCTCTGGTAGGTTGCTTCATGGATTGATATTGTTTGCTGCGTGGGCAACTGCTCTGGAGCTGCTATGTCAGGGCGAACGTGGACGCGGCTGAGCGTAGGGAGCTAGAATAAGCTGCTTGGAAGCTGGTCCCCTACGGAAAGGGAATGGTTGGTCCCCCCGAGGAAAGGGAAGAGAAGACAAGACGGCCAACAAATCAATTCTGTATCTTTTCAGGCAGTTGGTCGATGCTCAGGTTATGTGAACTGGGCAAAATGGTATCGGGCGTTTGGTATCAGAGAAAAAAACGCTTGCCGTGGCAGTAGGGCAAACTGGCAATCTTGGCATTGAGGACAAAACGCTTGCATTGGCATTAGGACAAAACGCCCCTGGTGTATTGCTTCTGATTGATTCATTAATATGTATAGGATCGTCTTGGTGTTCCCTCCGCAAAACCGTGCTTGTTAGATAGTGTGGGTGGGTGGGGGTGGGGGGGTGGTAGCAGGGGGAATATTTGCATTCATAACTTTATTCTGTGATTGTGCAACATATTTGCGGGAAACTTACTTTGGCTGCAACATGCATGTCTCTTTTTATTTGCGGTGAGGGGGATGGGGAGGGGAGATAATCTCTGTTCTTAACCGACTCAGATAATTGTTCATATCTGGTCCTCTGCTCAGAATAAATGGCATGAAATTGTCTGATCTTGGTGGCATGC
>JAFLJL010014381.1:0-5000 GCA_018398815.1 Conus ventricosus | reverse complement strand
TCTGGTTTAGCTGACACAGTGTTCCACAGTGTTCCAACAGAAAAAAAACCCAGATGCAAAGCATATAAACGTACTCCCAAATTATCTTGAATACACGGGGGGGGGGGGGGGGGGGGGGGGGGGGGGGGCTGAAAAATCATAATCAAACATGCGTCATAATGTATGACGACTTCAAACATGCGTCATAATGTATTTCGTCACTCAGATATTCCATAAAGAAGAAGAATATTGTTTTGGGCCGTTATAGCTGTTAGTAACGGCTATTCTGGTAAAATTTAACATCGGGCATCATCCGTGACCCATACTGAACATACCTGCAAATGTTCAGAAAGATCAGCCAAAAGTTTTGTCTGGAGCGAGTGGAACACATTTGACCACGGACACACAGACAGACAGACAGACAGACAGCAGCATTTCTTCGTTCCCATTGTAAAGTACTGCCTGTTCTATAAAAACTGGGAGTACAAAAAAAAAAGAATGCAGAGGATATTGACTTGCCGTGAATTCTGGAACCATAAACCACAATTCCTGATGGCCAGTTTTATTATACTCAGAGGCATAAAAAAACGCGAAAAAATTGAGACAGTGCACGATTGTTCACATTGTGAACAGGACGTAAGCAATGTCGTTGGCACGTGCAACATTAGCAGTGCGTGGGTGTCTTGGCCGGTTGTAACCTCGTAACTGTGGGTGAATGTTGCCGGGTCAGCGTTTTTGGCACGAGGAGTGCATTTGCCATGTGGACTACCTACGCCACGTGCATCAATGTGAATTGCAACTCAATGTGGCCCCCATTGTGGGGCTATAAATTTCCAAACCCCAAAAAGTTCAAATCATCCCTTCCAGAGGCGCCAACATAATGCCGAGACTTTTCGTCAAGACGTTGCTTGCAATGGGGAAATGCGGGCCGGGGCCCCAATGAGGGGTCGTTCGCTTGGGAAAAGTCCAATTTCCACCGTCTATCCCCTTCTGGCGTTTCAGCAAGAAACCATGTGACAGCCCGAGGGCGGCGGACCGGGGTCACCACAGCAGCCAGACCGCCTCTTCTTCGCAGAACGACGGGAGCCCTTCCCAAAACCCGTGCCAAACAGCCGGAAACACGTCGGCAACCATGGCGGGCCCAATCAGCAAAGGCCCGGCGTGCCGATAAAAACACGTTGGTCCCCAAGCAGGCGTACCCGGGACCTACCTGACACTCCAGATCGCCAAAAACGTCTCGGGGGCACAGACCCACGTGTTTGGCGCCATCGGGATGGGGCCGGTCTTTTCAGTGATGAAAGCGGTTTCGTTTGACCCAGGGAGGGCCCGCATCGGTTTGGAAAAGAGGGGGGAAACGCTTCACGGATGCAACATCCCGAAGGGGACCCATGGGGGGGTTTGAAAGCCCCATGATTGGGGGGCTATCGGCATTAAATCCGTTTTGGGGCCCAGTATCTTCCAAATGTGGGTCCAGGACGTGGTAAGGGGGGGTCACTGCTGTTCTTAATGCCCAAGTTCTGGGGCCCCCACATCTCCCGCATTTCGCGGCATCCACGAACCTGTTTCGCGGAAAGAAAGGCCGCCCCTTGCCCGTGCTACCAGAACCCCTGGGCGAACACTAAACTGCTGCTCACCCAGCCGTTTCCCGACCTCCCCAAATAGAGATTTCTGGGACCCCTTCAGAGGCATTTAAAACCAGTCCCCCAACCCGGGACAGAGCTGGCTTGCTGTCGTGTGGGCCCAGGTGGGTGGAAGCCCCCCAGAGGCAGCCCAAAACACTTGGTGCGCTCGTGTACGCAGGTGCACAGCTGTGACAATGTCGAGGTGGTCACACCAGTTGCATTTTGCTGTTAACCGGGGTCAAGGTAAAGTTTGGTTTTTTTTACCAAAAGAATTTTTAAAAGGCATTTTTGCGGTTTTGTTTGCTTTTTCTCCTTTCTATTACCGGGTTTCAAGGAATGGGTCCCCCAAATTAAAAAAAATTTTATCGTTGTTTTGCTTTTTTTATGCTCTGGTATATGTTTTGCAAAAAAGGCAGAAATGTCAATTAATTACAACGAACGGACAAAAAACGGAAGCAATGTAACACAAACAAACGAGGGGAATTTATTGATTAATTATTTTTTTGCCCCCCAAAAATTTCCCAAAAGGAAACACAGAGGATTAGGGGGAGGGGGGGGGTGTTCTTTTTCGTCTTCATGTTCTGAAGGATATTGATGACAGAGTGGAAAGAAGGGTTTTAAAAAGTTGAGTTTAAAAACTTTTGAAAGATGGAACAACATGCACGTGTCTGTACCTTTGTTTCACTTTCTCATTTGTTGCTTGATGGTCTATTCCCGTTTCATTTTTTTATCCCGTAGGGCAGGTTTTTATAGCCATTTGAGATTGCCTGGCTTCATAAATAAAATCCTCTCTCTTTTCTCTCTCTCTTCTCTCTTCTCTCTTCTCTCTCCTCTCTCTCTTTCTCTTTCTCATAACTGATGAATTGATACCAGGTCCTCTCTCTCTTCTCTCCTCTCTCTCTCTCCTTCTCTTTCTCTCTCTTCTCTCTCTTTAATAACCTGAATGAATTTACTACACAGGGTCTTCAGTTGTAAAACCACGAACACACGGGGCGCCGGGGGGCCACCACAACCCCCACACACACACACAACACACACAACCACACACAAAAACAAACACACAACAACACCACAGCACACACGCGAGCACGCAAATACGCCGACCCGTTGTTGTTTTTGGTGGTGGTGGGGGTGGTGATGGTGCTGCTGATGTGTGTGTGTGTGTGTGTGTGTGTGTGTGTGTGTGTGTGTTGTGTGTGTGTGTGTGTGTGTGTGTGTGTGTGTGTGTGTGTGTCTGCCCTGTCCTCAGCCACAGCCCGGCCCATCCCGCCACAACCCGGCACGGCAATCCACAGGGAGCAGTCAATGTCAAGTCGTCAAGAGGCAACGCACAGGAGGCGACACCGCACTGTTGCCGAGTGATGTTCAGTGGCGCCTGTTCTGATTCTAACATACGCAGGACACCTCCTACTAAGACCTCCACCCACCCCACCCCAACTACTGACGACAATGATTCCTTAGAAGCGGAGCCGGCGTGAGTGAGCTTTCCCTCCGAAGGGTGCCACACGTTCATCTAACAACCCCATGGACTCGGCGATACCTGTGACCTGTCGGATTCAAACTAAGGCCACAGACTTGAGAGGACATCGAAACCGATGTCACTATGAGCGAAGGCATTAAGGACCACAGAATTTGAGACTTTTTTATGCTGATCAATGCGAATGAGTATGTTGAAGAAATTGCAACGGATTTCCATTCCGGTCTGAGACTGCATGACAGGGCTGTACTCTACGCTTGCTTTTATGATATATCCCGGCATCAACCAGGCCCGAGAGATACAGACATGTTCAGCGTTGGTCAGGAATTTTGAGCAACACTCTCAGAGACACATCCAGTGAGTGGATGAAACTCGACTGTGTGATCCCAGTTTTTTCCAACTGAGCCCGTAGCAAACTCAGCTCTGGGTAGGAGCCAGTAGAGGCAGAAAAATCCAACATGGCTCTGATGGAAATCGATCCCACAATCTGCCAGCGGGAGTCCGCGACGCTAACCACTTCGCCAAGGCGGCTGGTGCACTTGTTCATGTCCGTATTGTGTCAGACACCAAGCCCATTCTATCTTTGAGACTAACCCATACTTTGTGCTGCATTGTTTAGGAACACAGTTCTGAATGAAGTGCGTAACAGGTTTGCGTAAAGGCTTCACTCAGAACTGTAATATGCATCAGAGTGTTCCAAGAGCTGTGATTGGGGAGGCCAGGCTCAGCCAGTCCTGTTCAACACTCTGATTGGTGGCTATGTGCACAAGTGTAGGGAGCTGCCAGGACACTCGGAAAAGGGTCAGAATGCGATTTCACATGGCCGAAGTGGCAGCGACATTCTAGGCTCTCCGGAGTAGCAAGGCTACAGACCCTGTCGGAGTTTCTCTGTCAGCACGACCTCCTGGAAACTAGTACTCTCTGGTGGAGTCCATTCGGGAGCAAACAGAAGTGTGGTGCGGCAACATCCTCGAGAACACAACACCGAGGCGGGACTAGCCATCTGTCCAGTCCCTACCGACGCACCACCTGTACCCACGCCAGGACTTCACCACAGCCAGTAACGGCCTGACAGAGGGTCAAGGCTTCGAAGAGCTCCTCCGGAGAGCAAGCAAACGTACTTTTAGGACCTAACTCACCCAGCGGAGAACGCCACGGTGTTTGATGTCAGGCACCGTGACGTTATTTCCCCAAAAGCTGCAGAACCGTGAGGTCAACTCTAACGTCAACACTGAAGTCAATCCTGAGGGCTACGTTGAACCCCGAGGTCAATCCTGAGGGCTACGTTGAACTCCGAGGTCAATCCTGAGGGCTACGTTGAACCCGAGGTCAATCCTGAGGGCTACGTTGAATACGTGGACAACGGGAAGTTTAACACAACATCAACGAGGAACGTGTACAGGACCGACGATCGAGGGTCACGACAACGTCGAGTGACTAAGAATCTTCCGCGACCATCACACGACGTCGAGAGCTGATTCCAAAAGACTGTGCGGTCTTCAAAGGCCACAACTATATAAACATTTATTTTGTCCTCAAGACATAAAGATAAAGGAAGGACTCGCTTTAGTCTAGAGTTTGGTAACTTTGTTGCGTGCTTACATATGTGTTTTAAATAAATGTGTTGTTAGTTTACATATTGATGTTGGTGACTGAATTGAATGAGAGAATCACGGCGAGACAACCAGATTTAAATGAATTGTCAGGCACCCCTTGATACGCTAACACCAGCCGAAAGGAGTGCCCGACAACTGCATTAGTCAACTTGCATGAAGGAGCGGCGAGCCGTCGTGATGTGGTTGTCAGCATTGGAGGCTGCGGGCAGAGGTCTTGACTTCATCAGGATCATAATTATGTCTGGTATTTTTCTCCTCTCCCAGCTGTTTCCCAACAAAGAACTGTTAAGTGTGCTAATGACTGAA
>JAFLJL010014380.1:12795-53851 GCA_018398815.1 Conus ventricosus | reverse complement strand
ATGTTAAGCAACACTTGGGGACGACAACAAAAAACAAAAACGAATAATGTAAATGGAAGATTCGAGCAATCACTTAGCTTTGTCCAAGTGGCGGTGAGCGTCCATTTTTTTTTGTTCTGAGTGTTGTTATTTTGCCTGAAAAACCAAAGAAGTTGAAACGCCTCATTTTTTGTCCTTATTATTGTTTGTCCATGTTGTCCTGAAGTGTGTGTTTATTTTGTCCTGAAGAAACCAAAGAGTTGAAAACGCCTCATGTTGTGTCCGAAGACGACCAAAGAGGTTGAAACCCTTAGGTTTTGTCTTTACGTTGGTTTGTCCCAGTTGTCCCTGATGTGGTGTTATGTGGGCTGAAAAGACCAAAGAGGTTAAACGCCTCATGTTTTGTCTGAAAAGACCAAAAGGTGAAACGCCTTATGTTTTTGTCGTAACGATGTGTTTGTCCCTGGTGGCGTGGGGGGTTATTGTGTTTGTCTGAAGAATCCGAAAGAGGTGAAAACACCTTATGTTTTTGTCTGAAAAACCAAAGAGGTTTGAAACACCTTATTTTTTGTCTGAAGATGCCAAAGAGTTGAACGCCTCATGTGTTGTCTGAAGAAGACCAAAGAGTTGAAACCCCTTATGGGTTTGTCTGAAGAAGACCAAAGAGGTTGAAACACCTTATGTTTGGTCTGAAGTAGACCTAAGAGGGTTGAAACACCTTATGTTTTGTCTCATGATTTGTTGTCCCCTTTGGTCGTGGAGGTATTTCAACCCTTTTTAGATTCTTTATTGAATTTGTACATTGATGAAAAATGGGTGCATGCATATGTTCACAGGAAAATTGTTTCAAAGTAATGTCACAGATTTCTGTGCTGAGATGAAGAAAGAATCTGCCTCTTAAAATTGAATGTTTAGAAAACAATGGAAGTATATATATCTTGTGACCGCTTTGAAGTGGTGTTTAATAATTGAATGTTATAAACAATGGAAGTTATATCTTGTGACCGCTTTGAAGTTTGTGTTTTAAAATTGAATGTTGGAAACATGGAAGTATATTCACCAAGAGCTTCACACTCGCAACTGCCAACACTTGAACAGCGCAGACGGGATCTGTTCCGCATCTTCCCTCTACAAGTGTTGAGGTTGGTACCGCCGAGTACCATCTGCTGAATATCTGATTCCACATAAACCAGGACTACTCATAAGAAGGCCACACGACATCTGCAATTACTAAGACCACCAGGCGATCTCTGACTGTATTAGAAACAGACACAAGAACATCAAATCAGCAATTGCCAGACTGAGCAGTTCAAACAGTCCAGTGGGGGTTAGGACAGTAAGAACTGGAAATACCCTTGAAGAAAATATTGTTAATGGCACCATCCTTAAAAAACTTTCAAAAGGCGATCGCAACTTAACAGCTCAATTGTCAATATCTTGGCTGCGCACACCCCAGACCCGTTGTAAAAATAATAAAAACTATAATTGCCTAAGATGTGGCCACAGCGACGTAATATTCAATTGCAGAGATTCTTGGGATCGCGTGAAGTTGTGTTTGGATATTGAATTTTAGAAACAGTATTTGTAAGTTGTGTAAAATTAGAACTTGGTAAACAGATCTTATCTATCTATCTATCTTTTATATATATAATATATATATCTATATATTATATATAGTATATATATAGATATTCTATATATAATATTTCTGTTCCATTTTTTTTTCTTGCTTCATGTTTTTTTTCCTTCAATTTATTATATGAATAATATCTTAACAACTGCTTGTTACACTGCTTTGAAGTTGTGGTTTTATTACCAGTCTCCTTGTTTTACTGTTGATTATTGTACTGAAAGTGGAATGTTGCCAGTGAAATTCACATAAAATTAAAAAGCGCCCGGGGCCCTCTCACAGTCACAGTGGACATTCATGTGTTCATGAGCTGCCACAATCAGTTTTGTTTTTGTGTTGTTGTTTTTGTTTGGGTTTTTTCCCCCCCACCATTAACCCCTTGACTGCCGCTATTTTGTATCAGTTTTTCACTTCTATGTGCCGAAGCATAATGTGACTTTTTGCGTAGGTTCACTAATTTGATCATGCCATTATGGTTTTTGTGGGAGATATCTCTTAGATTTTGTGACATGTTTTCTTCTTATACCCAGGCTAGAAGATCTGCAAATATATTTGAATTTTGTTCATTCTGAGTATAATAAACTTATAATTCAAGCCTTTTTGAAAACAAATATAATTTTGCAAGCTTACATATAAACCCACAGCAGCAAAACAATAACATAACAAACCCTTTCATAAGTGGTTTTAGGTTACTGAACACCTGTGTAAATATTGTAGGGAATTTACAACCCACAATCGGTGTTTTATTATGGAATAAATTTATGCATTTCTGGGTACATACAATCCTGGTAATCAGGACACAAATTTATTTTCTTAGGTAGGTTCACTGATATACCCACTCCTGGCTCTTTCAATTCTTGACAAATATCTAGATACTTGGAAAGTGGCCTTGGTTATAGCTGTGGCTACAGCCTATTATCACAATACGTTTGATTTGGTGTAATGACCAGACCAGAAATATATCTAATGATGCATGTTTTTGAAAAACAAACACTTTCAAAACACAAACAAAACGATAGCTCTAAAAAGCACAATGAAATACACAAAAACTGGTGGTTAGATCCTTTGAACTTTCAGGACATACATCTTATCACCAATAAAGCCGACAATACATAAAAGTTTAGCATCCAATAGCATAGGGGGCACGCCAGCCAGGTAACGCGGGAAAGAAGATGGGATTGAACTTTAGCCACAGCATCATCCTGCACATCTGCAAGCCCTCTGGGGAATTGGTCATGTTTAGCAGAAAGAACTAACAAAACAACACCAAGTGTAACTCCAATAAGTCTGCAGTTTTCTTTCACACAGTGTTTTGGTTTCACTCATGAAGTAATGCGTTTGGATAAAAAGCCATCACACAGAAGGTACTAAAATAAAACATTGCAAACCAACCACACCAAAAACAAAGAAACTGCTAAAGATAGGAACTGAGCTACAAAGGCCACACCACAGATATGAAAAGCACACTGACACTGAAAAATACACCGGTGGTCGCAGAGATTACACCACACCAATACAGAACCTATGGACAGAAGGATCAGGAGCCCACACTACTGCCAGTAAATGCCAGTTATAGTGACTGATCACAAACATTTGGCACACACACACACACACACACCACACACAACACACACACACACACACACACACACAACCCACACACACTGCACAAGCACCACAATCAAAAGCAACACCAGCAAGACACAACAAAACACACACATGCACACACTCACACACACACACACACACACACACACACCACACACACACACACACACACATCACCACATGCAGCAAAGCACCAACACCCACCCACACCATGCACATACTACGACACACACACACACACACACACACACACACACACACACACACACACACACACACTCCACACGCACACACATCACAACACAACACACACAGACACAAACACGCCACTCACACACACACACACACACACACACACACAATCAGAGGTATACCCACACCAGCACAAAGCACTGCGCTCTCTCTCTCTCTCTCTCTCTCTCTCATCCCTCATCCTCTCTCTCTCTCTCTCCACTCTCACACACACACACACACACACACAGCACACACACCAACACACACACACACACACACACTCACACACACATCCTGCCACAAAACACCACACACACACACAACACACACACGACACACACACACACAAGCAACACACCACAAAAACAACTCCATGCAATTTCAATAGGCTGGAAATGGCCATATGTTACCTGGAGCAACCCGTAAAGAAAGGTCGAGATTTGGGCGATCACACTGGCCTCTGTCCATTCTGAACATCAAGTTCCGACTGACGAGTGCCACGCCCTCATCCTCTGCCATGCCCCCTCACACTGGACCCGCACCCGTGTCCTATACCCCCCCCCTTCCTCGACTCCCCTCCCGACCTCTCACGAAAGGAGGAGGGGCACTCGAACATAGATCGAATCGCTCGTCACTCTCCAATTCGGGGCCTGCTTGCGCCTGGAAGCACTCGGTGTGAAGGTGGGGTCAGGCTTTGTCATCAACACCAATCTCCGATAGCAAAGGTGTGTGGGTTGATTGGATAGGGGGGGGGATCAGCTATGTCATCATCACCAATCTCCGATAGCATAGGTGGTGTGATGTGATCGCTTTCTTCCTCCCCGAATTGCGTCATTCCACGTCTTTGAAGTCTCGTCAGACCGCTTTCATGTCTCGATAACTTCTGGAAGCACTTCAAAGCATTAATCGTGTGAAAAATGCACGCGCCCTGAATCGAACTGCCGCTCCGACTCCGCCATCTTCACCGAAAATGAATGAGCGAACCTTGCCGAAGTTATGGACCGTACGGACACGTGCCGTCAGTCAGCTGACCCGTGAATGGAAGAGAAACCGCCTATATAGGGGCCCCTGCAACCGTTTAAAAACAGTTTTTTCTCCTTATGCCTCCCTTCTTTAAATCGCCGATTTTGATGATGCAAATTTATCGATCTCGAACGGCCGTTCGTGCAAGGGCCACACGAGCTTTCCCCGAAACCTTCACGAACGCCGTTGGTGCCAGGGCAGTCAACGGTTAACATTGTGCTGGGGTCAGAAAAAGGATCATGTTTTACATTGATGTCTTAGTTGAAGCAGTTGTTCAAATTTTGGTCTCAAACTATTGCATATTGAAATACTTGGTCAGCATGCCGGGGCACAGGAACTATGTCCCCAAACTGCACATGAGCTTTGCCAGTGCATGGATTAGCATCATCATCATTCTGGTCATTAGTTTTGTTGTGCGGACAATAAAGTCACATTCTGCCCGCTGTCATATTTCTCACTCTTTGTTCTGGTAATGAATAACTTTCTGTAAACATTCTCACTTTTGTTGTTGAGTTGACAGTGAAGTAACTTGCCTGTAACATTCTCACTTGTTTTGTGGTGCGACAATGAAAGTAACTTGCGTAACATTCTCACTTTGTTTGTTGTGCTAGTGAAGTAACTCTCTGTAACATTCTCACTTTGTTTTGTTGTGCTGACAGGGAAGTAACTTGCTGTACACATTCTCACGTTGTTTGGGTGGTGGCGGGTGAAGTAACGTTGCTGTAACATTCTCACTTTGTTTTGTTGTGCGGGTGAAGAACTTTCGTGTACACATTCTCACTTTGGTGGGTTGTGCTGACAATGAAGTAACTTCTACTTCTGCAACATTCTCACTTTGTTGTTGGTGTGCTGGTGAAGTTACTCTTGCGTAAACATTCTCAAGTTTGTTTTGTTGTGTAGACAGTGAAGTAACTTGCGTAACATTCACTCACTTTGTTTTTTGTGCTGACAGTGAATAACTTCTGTAACATTCTCATGTTGGGTTTGTGGGCTGCGTGAAGTAACTTGCTGTTAACAGTCTCACTTTGTTTTGTTGTGCTGGTGAATGTAACTTGCTGTAACATCTCACTTTGTTTGGGTGTGCTGACAGTGTTGTAACATTCTCATTTGTTTTGGTGTGCTGGTGAAGTAACTTTCTCTAAACTTTCCTCACTTTGTGTTTGTGGTTGTGTGGACAGTGAAGTAACTTGCGGTAACATTCTCACTTGTTTTGGTTGTGCTGACAATGAAGTAACGTGCTGAACAATTCTCACTTTGTTTTGTTTGTGCTGGTGAATACTTGCTGTAACATTCACACTTTGTTTGTTGTGCTGGGTGAAGTAACTCTCTGTATCATTCCATCTTGTTTTTGTGTGTTGACATGTTGTGTAACATTCTTTCTCACTTGGGTTTGTTTTGCGGGTGAATAATTTGCTGTAACATTCGCACGGTTTGTGTGGGGTGCAGTGAAGGAACCTCTCTTAACATTCTCACGTTGTGTTGTGTGTTGACAGTGTTTGAACATTCTCATTGGTTTATGGTGTGGCGGTGATGTATTTGCTGTAACATTCTCACGTTGGGGGGGGGTGTTCCGGGAAGTAACTCGCTGTAACATTCTCACTTTGTTTTGTTGTCGACAGTGTTGTACATTCTCACTTGTTTTGTGTGGGGGGGGGGGCGGTGAAGTAACTTCTGTAACATGCACACTTTGGTTTGGTGCGTTGACAGTGAAGTAACTCGCTGTAACATTTTTTCACTTTGTTGTTGTTGTGATGAAGTACTGTTCCTGTAACATCTCAGGGTGGGGGGGGGTGGGTGGGCTGACAAGAAGGAACTCGGTAACATTCTCACGTGTTTTGTTTTTTACAGTGAAGTAACTTGCTGTAACCATTCTCACTTTGTTTTGTTGTGCGGACAGTGAAAGTTAAATTGCTTAACATTCTCATTTTTTTCTTCCTGACATTGGGCGGCAAGCGTCGCAATCAGCAACAGACAAGGCCAGGCGGCTGTGTGTCTTGCACCACAGCTTGCTTTCCACGTCGAACCCACAGGCGGCCGGAGAGGGAGGCACTCTAGACCATGCCTCTTCCTCACTCAGTCCAGCACTCACAGGCCTGAGTCCAGGGCGACCCAGGACGCTGCAGCGGGGGAGCGGGGAGCAGGAAGCATGGGGACCATGTGGGGTGGTGGTCCACAACGGGGGGCCCGCCCCAAAGAGGCTGCTGGCGTTGCCGCAGGTAACATGTTGGCTCTGAACAGAACCAGTTCTGTGTAAAGTGTGAAAAACGGTAGGAGTGATGGTCTTAAAGTGATGATTTTGTGGACGAGTTAGGGACAGACAGGATTGTGTTTCATAATTTGTGGGTATGCTGTTACGTTTTACATTGTGAGTGCTAGATTGTGTTTGTTTGTTTAACCTCTGAGCGGCCTACTACTGCTGAGTGTCTGTATTTACGACTGAATTCATCGCCATGCAGCGAAGCTAAGTCTGTTTTGTCAGAAAAATGAACCCGAGAAATAGCATTGTGTAATATTGTTTAAAAACATGCTGTGTCAAAAAAAAACATTGGGAAGGAGTCTACAGTGTGTTGCATTTAAAAGATCTTGTTAGGCTAACCATTTACGCAAATGCACTGGGGCAATGAAGAAAAAGCGATGTTTTGCCTACCAATCAATAACAAAAACAGAACTTGTAGTCATTTACACAGTCTGAATGAAATTGTCAGAATGAAAAAAGCAGTCAAGGAGAGGAAACTCGTCACAGATTCATACCGGCAGTAACAGTTATGAACTCTTCATACAGCATCGGATCAATGTGAGTTCGATCAAGGAGTGAAGTTTGCGTAGACAGATTCACTGTGCTGTGGCTGTGCTGAGCAGCTCAGTGTGTTGGTGTGTGTGGTGTGTGTGTGTGTGTGTGTGTGTGTGTGTGTTGGTGTGAGATTCGTGTGTGTGTGTGAGAGACGCATGATTCAATAATACCACAAAGTAAGTTAAATTGTTAAAAATAAAATTTTTTAAAAAAACTGCTGGAAATCAGCAGTGCAAGAGAAAATTGTTTAAGAATAATTGAATTAGCAAAAGCTGTTACTTATATGGGTTTGGGTGGTGGGTTTGGTGTGGGGGGGAGGGGGGGAGGCAAGGTAAGGGGATGGACGGGAGGGGGTAGTTCCGCGAAGGAGAGAGCAATCTCATCTCGGAGTTCTTTGTGCCATATGATAGTTACAGATCAAAACTATCCGATGTGTACTGTTCGTTCGAGCAGTTCAGTGCCATAGGCTGTATGGGTACAATAGATTTAATTGTAACTCATAAAAAGGATATGAAAAAGAAACAAACACAAAGATAGGGAATGGACGCAAACTGTCCCTATAAGAAGATTAGGTGGAAATTATGGCCCAGTTTGGTCCTTTCTAAAGAGGCAACCGGTGTTAGAAGGCTGACAACTTGTCTGAGAAATTAATGTGATTGACGCAAGGACCGGATACTGTAGCTGACATTTCCTAAAAATTTGTACATATATAAATATACAAACTAATAAATTTCCAAGGATAAGTACCTGAAAGCACCATTCCAGCAACTTACAGAGCAGCGTGTGCTGCAATGAACTGCAAGACATATTGAATTATAAACAAAGCGTGCTCATATAACTCCGGGCAAGACCGATATTTCGAACAATCAGTTTCGAAAGATCGGTATCTGACCAGGAGTTATATGTTAGTGAGTTTCCTCCCTATTGGAGATTTGTCCTCCCCTTGGAGACTATAAGCTTGCTGAAGGCTCAATTTGAGAAGCATTTATTTTTTTTCACCCATTCACCCACTCAAGCATATTTATATATAGGAGCATGCAATACAAATAGATGTGCCTTCGAGAGGGATTAACGATTGTTCCTCAGGCAGCTAGTGAAGGGTTTCTCATAGGGATAATACATTCCCCAGTTCTCTTCAAACTTAATTTTTGTGTTTGGTTTTGTTTTTGTTTTTCTCTCTAAAGTCGAAATCTTGGCCAAGTCATTACTATAATGGACTGAAGAAGTGTTAGCCTGCACGTGTTTTCCCCCCACTACAGTAATTGTTCAGCATTATGATATATATATATATATCTATATATATATATATATATATTTAATATATATATAATTGCTGTTTATTTTGTTTTTTGCTTTTTTTTAATGTTATTTTGGTTATTTGTGTTTTCATTTGTATTTTTACAGCAAATGGTATGCTTTCAGCATGGCCTTAGTATAATTTACATCATCTCTTGTGTTATAAATAGATTGGTGTAGATTTCAGCGTCTATTCACTGTATGTTGTCCTTATTTTTTGGGTTGTTTTTTTTGTTTGGTTTTTATTAGGATGCAGATGTCCAAGAGATGACCCCAAGCTGGGTGTGTGGGGGAATTTGGTTTTGTTCACATTCGAGCGTGGTTGTCGCTGATTGTGGGGTGAGAGACCTCTGTTATGGGATTTTATTATTGTCACACACCTAAAGTAGCATGGGGACCTCACTGGCTCAGGAAGCAAAGATAGGGGGCATTGCAACAGGGCGGAAGGACAGCAGTGACACTTGTAGACAGCACTGTGTAAGCAGAGCACAGTCACAGAAGAAAGGAGGTAATGGGTTGTGAGGGACGTGTGACCATGACACAAAGGATGTGATGGTGGGATTGGGCTGGTGACAGGACACAAAGATTTATTGCTTGATGTACTTGTACACGACAGAAAGGATTTATTGTTTGATGTTACTTGTGACATGACACAAAGGATGTATTGTTTAATGTTACTTGTGACATGACACAAAGGATTTATTGCTTGATGTTACTTGTGACACGACAGAAAGGATTTATTGTTTGATGTTACTTGTGACATGACACAAAGGATTTATTGCTTGATGTTGCTTGTGACATGACACAAAGGATTTATTGTTTGATGTTACTTGTGACACGACAGAAAGGATGTATTGTTTGATGTTATTTGTGACACGACAGAAAGGATTTATTGTTTGATATTGCTTGTGACATGACACAAAGGATTTATTGTTTGATGTTACTTGTGACACGATACAAAGGATTTATTGTTTGATGTTGCTTGTGACACGACAGAAAGGATTTATTGTTTGATGTTACTTGTGACACGACAGAAAGGATATATTGTTTGATGTTACTTGTGACATGACACAAAGGATTTATTGTTGTTACTTGTGACACGACAGAAAGGATTTATTGTTTGATGTTGCTTATGACACGACACAAAGGATTTATTGTTTGATGTTGCTTGTGACACGACGCAAAGGATTTATTGTTTGATGTTGCTTGTGACACGACAGAAAGGATATATTGTTTGATGTTACTTGTGACATGACACAAAGGATTTATTGTTTGATGTTACTTGTGACATGACACAAAGGATTTATTGTTTGATGTTGCTTGTGACACGACAGAAAGGATTTATTGTTTGATGTTGCTTGTGACACGACAGAAAGGATTTATTGTTTGATGTTGCTTGTGACATGACACAAAGGATTTATTGTTTGATGTTACTTGTGACACGACACAAAGGATGTATTGTTTGATGTTACTTGTGACATGACAGAAAGGATGTATTGTTTGATGTTACTTGTGACACGACAGAAAGGATTTATTGTTTGATGTTACTTGTGACACGACAAAAGGATTTATGTTTGATGTTACTTGTGACACGACACAAAGGATTATTGTTTGATTTACTTGTGACCACAAAGATTTATTGTTTGATTTACTTGTGACAACAGAAAGATTTATTGTTTGATGTTTATACTTGTGCATGACACAAAGTTTGTTGTTCGATAATTACTTGTGTCACATGAACAAGAAAATTAGACCAACAGAAAGGATTTTTATTGATATTACTTGTGAACGACACATGGATTTATTGTTTGATAATTACTTGTGGCAGACACAAAGGAAATTATTGTTTGAAATTACATGTGACACAACAAACGATTATTGTTTGATGTTTGATGTATTGTGGCAGCGTAACAAATCTGTTTGTCATCACACATATTGTGTCACATGTAACATGAAAAGTACCAGCGTATGATTGGATTCAACATGCTTCACCTGGCAGTACACATCAGACTGCATTTTGAAGAAAGACTTTTTTCTCTTTTAGTAACATTTTGTGGCTGTTGCTAATTGTTGTGGGTGAAGCATGAAACATGTGTAGGGCCTTGTATGACTTGTTAGAATGTCGCTGCCATCAACCAATTAAAATAATTTGACAGTGTTACTCCAGGTATGTGATAACATCTGTCATTGCTCTTTTAATATTTATAACAATTTTCGTATTCTGCTAACAGTAACATGCTTCCAGAAGCTATTTTAATTGCAGTGTTCAAAATGTTGGGAATGCACACAATATTCTGCAGAACCACTTCGTGAATGTGGGAGAATGGAACTGGCATTTGTGTCTACATGTAGGAAATGCACATAATTCTACAGAACCACTTCAGTTGAAGTGTGAGAGAGAGGAAAAAGCAACAATTAGTGGGCAGCAGTGATGTATTTGTTGTCGACTTGTTTGAGGAGCACTTGTTGACTGGCCTCACTTTGTTGTTGACTTGTTTGAGGAGCACTTGTTGACATGGCCTCACTTTGTTGTTGACTTGTTTGAGGAGCACTTGTTGACATGGCCTCACTTTGTTGTTGACTTGTTTGAGGAGCACTTGTTGACATGGCCTCACTTTGTTGTTGACTTGTTTGAGGAGCACTTGTTGACATGGCCTCACTTTGTTGTTGACTTGTTTGAGTGGAGCACTTGTTGACATGGCCTCACTTTGTTGTTGACTTGTTTGAGGAGCACTTGTTGACATGGCCTCACTTTGTTGTTGACTTGTTTGAGGAGCACTTGTTGACATGGCCTCACTTTGTTGTTGACTTGTTTGAGGAGCACTTGTTGCATGGCCTCACTTTGTTGTTGACTTGTTTGAGGAGCACTTGTTGACATGCCTCACTTTGTTGTTGACTTGTTTGAGGAGCACTTGTTGATGTGGCCTCACATTGTTGTTGACTTGTTTGAGGAGCACTTGTTGACATGGCCTCACATTGTTGTTGACTTGTTTGAGGAGCACTTGTTGACATGGCCTCACTTTGTTGTTGACTTGTTTGAGGAGCACTTGTTGACATGGCCTCACTTTGTTGTTGACTTGTTTGAGGAGCACTTGTTGACGTGGCCTCATTTGTTGTTGACTTGTTTGAGGAGCACTTGTTGATGTGGCCTCACTGCACATCCATGAGAAGTGGACTGTAGAAAAGGGCATGGAAAGGCCAGCAGGTTGTTGGTGGTGGTTGTCAGGCTACTGATACTATTGCCTGAAAGACCACTGATGTGAGAAATCTGTTGTATATATGTCAGGCTACTGATACCATTGCCTTGGAAAGACCACTGATGTGAGAAATCTGTTGTACTAGATCCTGCGTTGCTGCTGCCCCCTGGAGGCGGGGCCGACAACGACAGTGACGAGAGTGACATGGGAAGGCTTCAAGGTGAGCAGGACGGTTTCTAGTTCAGTCGCTTGCTTTCTTTGGTTTTCATTTGTTGGCTTCTTTTTGTAGATGTTTTTAACTTATTTTCTCTTTAGTTTCTTCTTTTTTTGTTTGTTTTTTGTTTTCCTTAATCACAAAGTGTAAATGTACACAGGTGAGGAAAGGCCAGAATGTTGTCCACATCTTGGGCTTTCTTCTTCAACCAGTTTCTTGAAGCCTTCCTCTGGTTTGCAAGCAGTTGCATCTTGGGTGCATTACTGAAACAATCTGCATGGCTGAAACACAAAGTCTGCAGTTCTCATTCTCAGTTAATAGCCATCTGGAATGCAAAGGCATTCCCTTGGTGCATTTTGAAGTTGAACACGTCTTGAAGTTGAAAGATATTGAGCAAGTTGCCAAGAAAAACAAAAAATAGGTCCAGCTGGACTTTGAAGTGATGAATGGGCCGTTGGAAAAGGTCATGGAACTGGCAGCTGGACATGCTCTTTCCTCACCTGATGAGTCTGTCTCTTGTTGGAGCAGACTGAGAAAAACAGAAGTGTATGTCAGTACGAAAAATATCTCGCTGAGGGCTATAAGGTTGAAATGTATTTTGTATCAGTTAAAGTAATTAGATTTGGAACATTGTCAGTCTTTTGTCTTTTTCCTTTTTTCCTTTTTTTTTTTTTAACCATGAGGCCAGAGACATTTTGATTCACACACACACATAATTCTTTATTGAAGGGGGGGGGGGGGGGGGGGGGGGGGGGACTAGTAGAAAAAATACTTCAAGAGACCAGTAAAAGGATTGGAAAAAGAATTTGCAGTCATTGAGAACTTGACAGAAGTTAACACTGTGTTTTAGCTAAGAACATTGTTTTAAAAATGCTTTAAAAGTATTGATGCCCAACCAGATAAACATAGTGGACATAATGATCTTGTTTGAAAGCAATTGACCATTTTGTAGAGGCAGCCTAGGTTTTAACCCTATCAGACCAACTATTTAATTCTTCTCTGTTCAGTGCTTTTGCAGTCTGCTGAAAGGGTGGGACTGAACATCACCCTGGCAGTTCTTGCGTCTTTAGCAGTTCTGTATTCCCAGCTTGCAGTAGAGTGAAGGATTTGGCTCAGAACACACTTTCTGTGTCTGAGTTTTGTATCTTAAATGTGTAGATTGTACATTATGAAGATGTGTTGATTTGTGGCTGTAAGGCTTCAAGTGTTTGTTATTTGTCAAACAGTGGTCTGATATGTATATTATTATTATTTTTGACTTATTAGTTCCATTAGTTTTTCTCTCTTCTTGAGACTAACCTTAGATGTGTGTACTTAAGGATGCAAGCATGTCCACATTCTGGGTATTTATTGTTTTTCACACTCACATTTTTTTTTAATTTTTCTTTGTTTCATTTTCTTAATTCTGAAAGACTAACTGTAGAAATATAGCTAAAGGGAGACAGGCATGTCCAATTTTCTGGATGTTTCAGTTTGAAATTTGAATACTTCACTTGGGTGCCAGACAGTACATTTCTGGCGGCTGTCTGTGTTTTTCATTTTTGTTTCAATGTTTTCTGGTTTGTGAGTTATTTTGTTCTAATTTGTAGATATGATTATTTCACATGTCATCTGTTTTTGACTAAAGTTAGTTGGTCACGTAGACAGAGGATTATTTCATATGTCATCTGTTTTTGACCAGAGTTAGTTGGTCTTGTAAATAAATAATGGCTACAGATTAGTGAGATTAATTAGGATCGACTGATCGGCTGAATACTTTTGATTTTCATATCTTCCTGAAATGCAGTTATTCCTGCTGCTGGTTTTTGAGATCAGCCACATTGGCTTTGTGAATGTAGCACTAAGTTTGATGTTCCCAACACAGACGTTCACCAACATAGACCCAGATTAGTTTGTTCATGAAATTGAGAACTCATGGTGATTTGTTCTAGAATTTTGAAAATGAAAGAAATGGACTCTGGTCAGTAATAAGGTAGTCATTGAATTTCTGGAAATGTATGTTGATGTAATTTTGTGTTTCAAACCAACTTTTTTTTGTGGAAGCAAGATTCAAATGATGAATACTGAACAGTTCTGTGCAAGAACGCACATGAATTATTTATGTTCCGTTCCAGTCCTTTAGAAAAGAAAATCACACTATTTGTCATACTTCAATGACAGGCTTGGTTCATTCTGTGTCACACTATTTGTCATACTTCAATGACAGGCTTGGTTCGTTCTGTGTTGACCTGAGGGCAAGGCACAGATCTGCTGAGTCTTCAACTAATGCAAATGTTCAGCTCTCGCTATGGTAGAAAAAAGAATTGTAAATGATAACCCAGTCTTGAAGTAATGCAAATGTTCAGCTCTCGCTGTGGTAGAAAAAAGAACTGTAAATGATAACCCAGTCTTGAACTAATACAAATGTTCAGCTCTCGCTATGGTAGAAAAAAGAATTGTACCCAGTCTTGAACTAATACAAATGTTCAGCTCTCGCTATGGTAGAAAAAAGAATTGTAAATGATAACCCAGTCTTGAACTAATACAAATGTTCAGCTCTCGCTATGGTAGAAAAAAGAATTGTAAATGATAACCCAGTCTTGAACTAATACAAATGTTCAGCTTTCGCTATGGTAGAAAAAAGAATTGTAAATGATAACCCAGTCTTGAAGTAATGCAAATGTTCAGCTCTCGCTATGGTAGAAAAAAAGAATTGTAAATGATAACCCAGTCTTGAAGTAATGCAAATGTTCAGCTCTCGCTATGGTAGAAAAAAGAATTGTAAATGATAACCCAGTCTTGAAGTAATGCAAATGTTCAGCTCTCGCTATGGTAGAAAAAGAATTGTAAATGATAACCCAGTCTTGAACTAATACAAATGTTCAGCTCTCGCTATGGTAGAAAAAAGAATTGTAAATGATAACCCAGTCTTGAAGTAATGCAAATGTTCAGCTCTCGCTATGGTAGAAAAAAGAATTGTAAATGATAACCCAGTCTTGAACTAATGCAAATGTTCAGCTCTCGCTATGGTAGAAAAAAAGAATTGTAAATGATAACCCAGTCTTGAAGTAATGCAAATGTTCAGCTCTCGCTATGGTAGAAAAAAGAATTGTAAATGATAACCCAGTCTTGAAGTAATGCAAATGTTCAGCTCTCGCTATGGTAGAAAAAAGAATTGTAAATGATAACCCAGTCTTGAAGTAATGGAAATGTTCAGCTCTCGCTATGGTAGAAAAAAGAATTGTAAATGATAACCCAGTCTTGAAGTAATGCAAATGTTCAGCTCTCGCTATGGTAGAAAAAAGAATTGCAAATGATAACCCAGTCTTGAAGTAATGCAAATGTTCAGCTCTCGCTATGGTAGAAAAAAGAATTGTAAATGATAACCCAGTCTTGAAGTAATGCAAATGTTCAGCTTTCGCTATGGTAGAAAAAGAATTGTAAATGATAACCCAGTCTTGAAGTAATGCAAATGTTCAGCTTTCGCTATGGTAGAAAAAAGAATGGTAAATGATAACCCAGTCTTGAAGTAATGCAAATGTTCAGCTCTCGCTATGGTAGAAAAAAGAATTGTAAATGATAACCCAGTCTTGAAGTAATGCAAATGTTCAGCTCTCGCTATGGTAGAAAAAAGAATTGTAAATGATAACCCAGTCTTGAAGTAATGCAAATGTTCAGCTCTCGCTATGGTAGAAAAAAGAATTGTAAATGATAACCCAGTCTTGAAGTAATGCAAATGTTCAGCTCTCGCTATGGTAGAAAAAAGAATTGTAAATGATACCCAGTCTTGAAGTAATGCAAATGTTCAGCTTTTGCTATGGTAGAAAAAAGAATTGTAAATGATAACCCAGTCTTGAAGTAATGCAAATGTTCAGCTCTTGCTATTGTAGAAAAAAGAATTGTAAATGATAACCCAGTCTTGAACTAATGCAAATGTTCAGCTCTCGTTATGGTAGAAAAAAGAATTGTAAATGAAACCCAGTCTTGAAGTAATGCAAATGTTCAGCTCTCGCTATGGTAGAAAAAAGAACTGTAATTGATAACCAGTCTTGAAGTAATGCAAAGTTCAGCTCTCGCTGAAACAGGTTCCATTATTCAATTGCGAATATGGTTTCGCTTCCTACCATTTTATCGCGGCCGTGCGTTAGCGACGTATTTTCCAGGACCCTGTTCTCAACGCAAGCCTATGTCAGAGGGCAAACACGGCACAGACCTACAGCAGACGCTTGACACGCCAATTAGTGATATGCGTCACATTACTCTGTGCACTCGCTGACTTTTGCTAGATCAAGAATGTTCCAAAACGCCTCATCTTTCTCCCTCGAATAAATGGAATCTTTCCGTGTCTGCAATGGTGCCATCTCTAATCGGAATACGTATGACTTCCCACGCACACACGATCATCCACGTATTCTGGATGCCAGAGTGCGCCCATTGAGGAACTTTACGGAGGGGTGTGTGGGAGGAGAGGGTGGGGGGGGGAGGGGGGGGGTCTTGTTGTCTCCGTCCCTGTTCGCGCAGAACAGGGACTTTACCGTGGTCACAGCGTGTAGGAATAATATCAAGGTTGACTGACCCGGCTTGTTTTTGCGGGCTTATTAGCAAAAAATGGCAAAAGAGACAATCAAACATGTTTGCATTTTTCGGTGGGGAGAAAAGCGCCGATGTGAAGATGTTGAATCTGGAAGAAATCTCGAGTACAGTTTACTTTGTTACGCATTTTTGTCAGCGCTGACGCAATTTTGCGGAGGCGTGCGTTTCTTGACGCAAAAACTAAAAGTCAGTGGAACCCCTGTAGATAAAAGAATTGTAAATGATAACCCAGTCTTGAAGTAATGCAAATGTTCAGCTCTCGCTATGGTAGAAAAAAGAATTGTAAATGATAACCCAGTCTTGAACTAATGCAGATGTTCAGCTCTCGCTATTGTAGCCATTTATACCAATGTGGGTAGGCCTAAGATACCTTTATTTTATAGCTGGTGCAAAGCAGATGGCTTTGTACATTTTGCATGATGTGTGAAATACATGTTGATACTGTCGTTAAGCTCAAGAGTCGGCGAGATGAGATTTTCTTGTGTGTGTGCATGTTATTAGCCTCAAGATCAGAGTAGATGAGTATGTATGTGTCAGTCAGCAGGAGGGCAATCCGAAATTCAGCATGTGTTTTGAGTGGTTAACTGTTGATCTCTTCAAGATTTGTGTGTGTGTTTTTTTTATTTGCTTTTTAAATGTATAAAAGAACACGCAACAGCCTTTTGACTAAATTCTTGCTGAAATCTTATCTCTGAAAGAATTTGCTCACCTTGAAATCAATGTGAAACGTTGACTTTCAAGACTAGAAGGAGAGAACCCTCACTCAGTGACCATGCTGGACTGCTACAACTGTCATGCAGCCATCACTTTTTCTCTTGAACTTTATCTTATAGACTGACATAACCCCTCAGAGTTTGCCGTGATTTTGTAACATGAACTTACAACATCTGACAACATGTTTAATGGCGTCAAATAAATCCCATAGCTGAAGGTTGTGTTCACATGGACTTAAATCTGTTTAAGGGGCATGTCATCAGGAAAGTTCATGTTGTGAAACTGCACTAACAACTAACCTTGTCTCCCACACTCTGCTTTTTGCTTGTGCAAGCAGAGCAGACGCCCACTTTTGACAGAATGCCTGTGAAAATGTCTGTTGATTCAATGCCATCCATGGTTTCCTCAGCGTTGCTGGAATCTAGAGGGTTGCCATCCCATCTGTTTGGCGCACTGGGTCCCAGAATGCATCAGTTGCTTCATCGCACCATGAGTGGTGGCACAAGTATGTGACCCCAGCAGGCTTGTATGGTTCGTTTTTGTGACTTTGGAAGGAAAGTGACCATTTCTGGCACCTGCCTGTTTTCACATTGTCTCTGTGCTAGAACATCCTGTGAGCGGCCCATTTGACAGTCTATGGATGTAAGCCCTAGGTTATGGCTTGTAGTGTTGAGATAGAAACAAAGGATATGTACATGCAGTGTCTACATTTCATCTGTTTTTGTCTTAGCTGAAAAGTATCAAGCATTGACTTTTTCATCAGAATTATAAATGCTTACAAGTTGGAGAATGTCAAAATGGCATCCTATTAAATGTTGATATCACCAGTTAGAGAATATCAAAATGGCATCCTATTGTTGATATCACCTGTTAGAGAATATCAAAATGGCATCCTATTGTTGATATCACCAGTTAGAGAATATCAAAATAGATGCCTATTGTTGATATCACTACTTAGAGAATATCAAAATGGCATCCTAATTGTTGATATCACCAGTTAGAGAATATAAATAGTATCCTAATGAATGTTATATCACACTTAGAGAATATCAAAATGGCATCCTATTGTTGATATCACCAGTTAGAGAATATCAAAATAGTATCCTAATTGAATGTTGATATCACCAGTTAGAGAATATCAAAATGGCATCCTAAATGTTGATATCACCAGTTAGAGAATATCAAAATAGTATCCTATGTGTTGATATCACCAGTTAGAGAATATCAAAATGGCATCCTATGTGTTGATATCACCAGTTAGAGAATATCAAAATAGTATCCTAATAAATGTTGATATCATGTCAAAAATTCAGTATGATTTGCTCTGTATTGAATGGTTATGGATTGTGTGAGACTTGACTCAGAAATACAGTTTCCAGCAAACAATGTCAAAAATTCAGCTACTTGAACAAAATAAAAGCAACACAATTACTTGAAATTGAAAATTTGCCAGTAAAAATGACTCGACACATGTAATTAGATTTTAAAGTTCAGTTGCCTTATTATTTTAAATTATATCATGTTTGATACAAAAACAATAATCGGACAAATTTGACAAATTGATTTACATGATTTAGTGTCAGCACCCTTGATCTCAGATTGTCGCGCTGCTTATTGCCCAAAGTAACAGACAATTGTTAAATTACAGACAGTTGTTAAATTACAGACAATGTTAAATTACAGACAATTGTTAAATTACAGACAGTTGTTAAATTACAGACAATTGTTAAATTACATTCTAAAATGTTCATTCAAACACAACTATCTTGCCCTTCTCGATGTTTACAAATATATCATTGTCAAACGGCAGTTTTACACTTGAATTGATACGGCTTTGTTACGAACTTACAGTTGGCTTTGTCAGTGTCAATCTGTGACAATATTGGCAATAAACAAATTATTTCTGCATGAAAGTCATCCAACTCATCATGAAACCCATTTAAATTTGTCGCCTTTTATTTTTCAGAATAAATCAGCTCATTCTGTGAAAGTTACGCTGGTGCTGCAGCAGTATCTGCTCCAAACACCGGCGTCAGTCATGGGCTGTCAATTTTCCTTGAAGTCATCCAATCAAATTAATATTCACGTCAAATTGGGGAGGGCAGGTGGGCCTTTTTCTGTCAGAAGTTGCTGAATCTTCACTGGTTCCTGTGCACAACATGTGCTTCTCTGTTGAATAGGGAGGGCAGGTGGGTCTTTTTCTGTCAGAATGTTGCGAGTCTTCACTGGTTCCTGTGCACAACATGTGCTTTTCTGTGGAATAAGGCCACCCATGAGCTACATGTGTATGTTTCTTGAATGAGGGTGGGCGTATGTGTTTGGCACATTTTCTGAGCCAAGGGTAGCTGGTTTTGGCATGTTTCCCAATGGATAAAGGGTCAATAGGCTGCCTGTCATAACTGTAGTATTGATTAGTATGAACTGGAATATCAGCTAGGTAAAACAAGAGGAATTGTCAAAAATGAAACTTTGTTAAAACTAGGGGAATTAATCAAAATTAAGATGATTGAATATTCCATTCAGCAACACTGTTTACATTTTTTTCGTCCATCATCTTTTCTTTGTCTTGCTTTGTGTGTTTTGTGTTCAGAGCTGTTTGCAATCTCCAGGCTTTCTTCTTTCGTTTTGGTTCATTTTTCTTGGTGGGGTTGAAAGATCAGAAAGGTGGATTATGTTTGTGTGCCTGGAGGATGCCTCCATGCTGTACAGTGAAACCTCCCAATAGATACAGCTTCCCAGTCAACAGTTTTTCCATGTAAACAGGTGTTTTGTTATGGATTTGTTTGAATTGAACTGGATTGATGTGGCAGGTGACCCTGCCAGCCTTTTACAGTTGAAGTGTAGAGGTTTTTATTGAGAGGTTGCTCTGTTAAGAAAAGGAGCTGCTCACAGGGTGTTCTGCCATGCTAAATTACTAGTGGAACCCAAGGTTGCAGTACTGCTTTGAAACAAAATTGTGTCCTGAAGTATGGTTTCAAAAGATTTTAAAGTGAAGCTATGTATATCATTGTTTCAAAAGACAATTTCATGGGGATTTTCACTTTCAGTTTGTCACACTAAAAAGGTCACTTCAAGTACTTTTTTCTGATAAGTCCTAGGTACAGAGTTGAAAACGTGATTTACCCATGGAGTTTTTATTCTGAGGTCAGGTTAAGGACCATGGCAAAGTGGTGCAAGTGACAACCATGTTGGGGCTGTTTGGCCAATGTTTGTGTGCCAATGCAGTGCTTAAGACACCATCAGAAGCCCGCCCACCTTGACCTAGTATCAGGTTTTGCTGCTTACTTTGCTCTTTCATGTCGACTTCCTTTGATTTTTTTGTGGCTGAAGGCTGGACAGAAAAGACCATGCCAGGTTTGTTGTTAAATGTTTCTTCTCCACTTTACTTGACAACACTTAGTTCATTTTTCATTCATTTTTGTCTCACTCTAACATTTACTGTTGCGTACTAATTTTTTTTCCAATGTATTGTTTTGAGGGAAACCATTCATTGTGCATGTCAAGCAAGCAGACCCATGAGATGGAAGGTAAATGAGCTTACAGTGTATCCTCTGTGTTTCAATCCACTGAATGTGCTCCTGATGACTGTTGGCTTGACTCGCCTGGGGAAATGATGAGAGTGCCAAGTCATGGTCCAGTTGAGACAGGCTGGGTGGAAAGGAATGCCTGGTGGAACAGTGTCGCACTCGGCATTGAGGGGCGAAGGACATAGGATTACTTTGTCCTCCAGGTCTGGACTGTGTGAAGAGATGGTTTGGACTGGAGCTCTTCTGCCTTGACGGTGGCAGTCTTCATAGGAGATGGTTTGGACTAGAGCTCTTCTGCCTTTGACCGTGGCAGTCTTCATAGGAGATGGTTTGGACTAGAGCTCTTCTGCCTTTGACCGTGGCAGTCTTCATAGGAGATGGTTTGGACTAGAGCTCTTCTGCCTTTGACCGTGGCAGTCTTCATTCTCACTGGACAGGATACGCCCTGCCTTTAGGGATCATAACTGATTGAATACAGGCCGTTGTGTGGTTAGCTGAGACACTGGGACACATGTGCTGCATAGACATTTGTGTTCAGGCAAGCACAGGTTGTGTACAGGCCGCACCAGCCGTCTGCATCACTTAAATCGCTGTGGATTTAGCAGAAGTTTGTAATGAAGTTAACAGGGTTAATTGAAAAAAAAGAAAAGAAAAAAAAGGGATAATTTTCAATTAAGTCATTGACATAGTCAGCAGCAGTGATGGAACCAAGCTGAATTTTTTAAGGAGTGTTGGGAGGAGTGTGGGGAAGGAATCACTGAACTTGGGCATTAAAACAACTGTCTGATTATAACTTTTATGCAAAAAGGGAATTTATTTTTGAGGAAAAAGTGCAAAGCTAATACCTAAAATACTTCTGAGAAAGGACTGACAGATATTTTGATTAAATAGCGTATCTCTCACAAGGAAAATGACTGGAGGAAATGGTGGCTGACACCTTTTCTCAGTGGATTACTGAGTCTCTTCCCAGGGTACTGACTGTGGTGCAGGATGTCGGCTGTGTAAACCCTAGAGGACTTTAGGGCCAGGCCATTGTCACTTCTCAGTCAGTTGCTATTAAAACATGGATTCAAGCAGTCTTAGGGCCAGGGCATTTTCACTTTGGCAATCAGTGCTGTTAAAGCATGGATTCAAGCAGTCTTAGGGCCAGCTGGCATTCAGTTGCTTTTAAAGCATGGATTCAAGGAGTCTTATGGAATTCATTTTGCTATTTTAACATGGATTCAAGCAGTCTAAGGGCTGGTTGGCATTCAGTTGCTATTAAAACATGGATTCAAGCAGTCATATGGTCAGTTTGGCATTCAGTTGCTATTAAAACATGGATTCAGGCAGTCATAGGGCCAGGCCGTAGTTTGGCATTCAGTTGCTATTAAAGCATGGATTCAGGCAGTCATAGGGCCAGGCCATAGTCAGTTTGGCATTCAGTTGCTATTAAAACATGGATTCAGGCAGTCATAGGGCCAGGGCATAGTTTGACATTCAGTTGCTATTAAAACATGGATTCAGGCAGTCATAGGACCAGGCCATAGTCAGTTTGGCATTCAGTTCAAACAGTGTGAAGGGGGTGGAAAAATTTCTTTATTCATCACCACCTTCTGTACTTTATGATAGCTAGGGCTGATGGTTTCAAGGCTTTTCCTTTAGTCTGGTGAACACTACTGTTCGCAGACTTACACCACCAAATGTGATTCATTTGGGTAGCAGCCCTCTCACAGTTATGTAATTCTGCCCTAGCTTGTCATACAGGAGATTTGTATGTCAAAATACTCTTCTGTTTGCCTAGTATAACTGTAGCGTCAAGCCTACCCTTCCCCTCTAGCTATGGACAAAGAGCAGGCAACAGAGGCACATAACACAGGCTGTAGAGTGGAGGGAGGCAGGTAAGACTTGGAACAGTGAGAAAGGACAAGCTCACAGTGGTCGGGCATGGCACCTTCCCATGGTGTTTGGAACAGTGAGAAAGGACAAGCTCACAGTGGTCGGGCATGGCACCTTCCCAGGGTGTTTGGAACAGTGAGAAAGGACAAGCTCACAGTGGTCGGGCATGGCACCTTCCCAGGGTGTTTGGAACAGTGAGAAAGGACAAGCTCACAGTGGTCGGCATGGCACCTTCCCAGGGTGTTTTAGCACTGAGTTGGTCATCAAATTTGTCCAAACAGAGCTAACATGTTGGTCTTATCTTGCACCAGTTTAACATTGTAGGTGTACCGATATATACATAGAGTGTGATAAGGACTCCCGTTTTTATCAAAAGTAGTATCGGTTGGTCACTCGAAATGTGTAGAATTAAAAAGCTATAAATGTACAGTGGCAGCATTGGAAAAAATGCAGGTTAGTTCAGTCTGTGAAATTAAGCGTATTGAACAAATTGGTACAGCTACTAGGCACTAATTGACACTGTTTATTTGGAATAGCACATGAAAATGTCATAATCCTTAACCCTTATCTTTCCCACCCACCAACTCGTTCCAAATCCATTAAATAAAAAAATGAAGATTCAATTATCATTGGCAACAAATTTACCTGTAAGAAAGATCTTTTAAAAGTGTCATTGACATTATGATTTTATTTTTGTAATTGATGTGTATAGAAATAAAGAGAGAAAATATGTTTCAAAAATTGTGTCGTTGATTTTGTTATGTTCCTGTGGTCATGTTTAAATATGTAGACATTTAAACTTGATTTTTGGTGTGTTGTCTTGAAAACAACAACCAAGGTGGTATGATTTTTGGTGTGTTGTATTGAAAACAACAACCAAGGTGGTATGTAAACAAGGCATGCTAAGGTATGTAAACAAGGCATGCTAATGCTACGGTTGAGTGTTGTTTCAGTATCACAAAGTATTTTTTGGAATGGTTGATATATGTGTGATTAAGTTCATATATGTATCGCTAAACTATTGCTCTTACCATTTTGATTTTTGTGTGGGTTAATAAAGCGAGTTCAGACATTGCTGTCAGATGAAGTGTGACAAACTGTTTAATTTCTAGCTGTTGACACATGTGAGCTGCTTTTATGTGCATTGTTCCCTATTAACATAAGACACCAGGTTTACCTTTCAATATGAATGAGCAAATTGGAACCACAGAACTGAGATGGTTAGTAAACTGTAAGTGCCATTAATTTGTGTTTTTTATGTCTGTAGAGATCAATGATATCCTCAATACTTGGAAAATTCTGGTGACTTTGACATTAAGAAGCATATTATACTTTGGAACATTAGACCTAGGGCAGCATGTTGAGATAGGACATGACTATTCACCTATTGGATTACTGAGAAGTTGATGTTGAGCAGCATCTTTTCCAGCCTCCAAAGTGCAGCAACTCCTGCAGGACTGCAGGCCACGGGGAATGAAACCCAGCAGCTGTCAGCTGCCATGGAGATGTGTCAGGTATTTTACCAACGACAGTGAAGTCCTGTCAGTATCAGTCGTAAGAAAACTATTCATACATTTAGATAGCAGATTTACGGGCCTGAGCAATGCTGGACTAATCCTTGTATTTACACCAAGAACTGAGAAGCAGATATGTAAACACCTATACAGAGCAGTGGGAAAAATAAGCTTGCCTTGACAACATGTAGAATTAACCATTTGGTAACAGATGGGTGCAAATGCACAGACAGACAGATGAAGAGACGTTGTACTGGTGTTGTGTAATGTGTAGAATTTCTAACTGTTGGTTTAACAGGTTCTGTTTTTCTGTCAAGTGTGATGTATTCCTCTCACTTGTTCAAATGTTCCTCTTACATGTGTTGTGGGTTGGCAGATATGTGTATGCTGATTTGTAATTTTGTTTTGCTGTTTGGGAACATTATGCTGAGCAGAAAAGCAGCTTATGCTTTTTTTTTTTTTTTTTTTTTTTTTTTTTTGGCTTTGGAAGATTACACTGAGTGGAAAGCAACTTACGGTTTGTTGATCAGATCTGGTGAACTTATTGTGTTAAGTTTTGATGTAGTTTTCTGTCATTCGTTGATTGAGATCTGGCGAATGTATTGAGTAGGGTTTACATGTTTTCTGTCATTATTTCATGTTATATTTTTCTAATGTTCAATGACCACACTTCGTCTGAGGAGGAGTAGCGGGGTTTTCCAACACTCTTTATCTGCAACTTTCCTTGTTTTTTGGGGTTTTTTTAAATACCTATTTTGGTCATGTTCTCTCAAACCACTTACAAGGGTTTATTTCTCTTTGTGAGTGAACTAAAGTTTTTCGTTTCTTTCTATGAATGAACTTTAAGTTTGTGCAAGTAACAGTATGTGTTTACATAGATACCTTTGTTTGTGTGTGTGTGCATGCACACATGGGTGTGCATATGTGTGTGTTACATAGATACCTTTGTGTGTGTGTGCATACACACATGCATGTGTGCATATGTGTGTGTGTGCACGCGTTTGCATATGCCTGTATCGTGGCAATGCCTAAATGCATATTTGTTGTTTGACTAGCACATGTTAAAGTGGCGAACAACCACATTGTTATCTGTCTGTCGTCTGTGCTAATCAGTGGCAGTGCTTAGAGCCACTACTCTGCTGACCTCCACCTCCATTCTCCACTTCTCTTTTCATAGTGAACGCGCACAACACAACACACACACACACACACACAAACAGACGAGTGTGTAAGCCCTGTGGTGTATTTGGCCTGCCGACAGCTGCTGGTGATGGGGACAGAGGACAGCTGGTGGGGTTCCCCATTAAGCAGGTGGTGCCTGCCCTCATCAGCCTGCTGAAATTGGAGCACAACTTCGAATCATGCACCATGCGGCCGCGCCCTCACCTACATGATGGAGGCTCTGCCCAGGTCCTCTGCCGTCGTGGTGGTGCTATCCCTGTGTTCTGGAGAAGGTGGGTGCACTGCCTGTGCAGGATGAACGCTTTGGGACATGGCATGGTGGTCATAGATAGCAGCTAGGGACATGTGGTGGTCTAGATAGCAAGGTAGGACATGGCATGGTGGTCATAGATAGCAAGCTAGGAATGGCATGGTGGTCATAGATAGCAAGGTAGGACATGTGGTGGTCATAGATAGCAAGGTAGGACATGTGGTAGTCATAGATAGCAAGCTAGGACATGGCATGGTGGTCATAGATACAGAGTTGCCTACGTTCCTGAGCAGCGTATTTGATCCGGATCTAAGTAAAAATATCCCTTAGTCCAGAAAGTACGGTTATCGAAAGTATGCTCGGAGAAAAAAAAATCGCCGTGGAAAATTTGGGGGGGGGGGGGGGGGGGGGGGGGGGGGGGGGGGGGGGGGGGGGGGGAAATTTTGGATTGCCTTCACCAAGTGTGAGTTCGAGCATGCGCAATGGGAAAACGCTTTGTAAACCAAGTTTTCTGATTGGTTGACCCACTTAAACTTCACTTCCCTTCAAGCTCGCTGGCTGGCCTAGGCCTAGTAGGTGCAGGCATTCAAGTTTCAAAATGGCCAGCAAGAGGAAGCAAAGCGATCAGTGTGGTTCTTCTGATCTGAAGATCGTTCTGAAACTCCACCACGGGATGTGAAAAAACCTCGACGAATGCAGGCTTTCAAAACGGATTATTCCGAGAAGTGGCCCTGTTTAAGACCTGGACAGAAGGGGCAAACATTCGGATTTTGCTCTGTGTGCAAGTGTGACTTTTCCGTCGCTCATGGTGGAAAGGACGACTGCCGTCGGCACATCGAATCGAAAGAACATGCCGAGTTTTGAGAGCAAAGCCAAGGAAGTGGGCAAATGCCTGAAAATATCAGGATTTTTCACTTTGAGTTCTTCATCCAGCCCTGATTTGGCTCTCGTAGTTAAGTTGGCTGGACTATAAGCAACATGAATTGAATTGAATTTGTGTGTTCATTTATTGTATGTGCATTACAGACGCACTTGAACTGTCTGTTCCTGACAAAAAATCCTGTGTTACTGATTTCTGAGACATTTGTTCCTGATGAGCAAATTTTGGGGTAGGCATGTCTGTAGATAGCAAGGTAGGACATGTGGTGGTCATAGATAGCAAGGTAGGACATGTGGTGGTCATAGATAGCAAGGTAGGACATGGTGTGGTGGTCATAGATAGCAAGGTAGGACATGGCATGGTGGTCATAGATAGCAAGGTAGGACATGTGGTGGTCATAGATAGCAAGGTAGGACATGTCGATGCATAGAGCCACAACTGTCTATCTTGAAAAACGCCATTTTGAGAAATGGCCACTTAAAGATTTCACAGGTCTCCGAAAATTACACCTCTGCGCGCAGAACTTCCAAACTTGGGAAAAAACAAACACTAGATGGTGTTCTAAAGCTGTACAAATGAGGGTTAAAAAACTCAAATGGAAACCATAGAATTACGCAATCTTAAGAAGTAAACACTCTTGGTCTGAAAAGAAAGGTTTTCATCTTCCCAGAATTTTGAAGCACAACTTATTAACAAGACTTAGAAAGTTGTGGCACACAACGGAAAGACCTTAACAGCTGAAATCCTCAGGCCACAACTGATCAGCTATGGGGTAGCGACTTGTGGCCTGAAACATTCCTATCAGTTTGCCGTAATAGTTTGGAATACAACTGTCTTTATGGCTCTAGCCACTTGTGGCATGGACAAACTGTCCCCTGTATGGAACATTTTCAGATCACAATCTGTTATGTACAAGAAAATCAGTTGTGGTATAAACATAGTCGTTTTTTGTATGTGTTATTCTGGGCAACAAGTGCTCACGAATGAAACACATAGTTGTGGCCTTGGAAGTTTGACATATTCATGTCTACATTAGGTAACAAGTGTTTAACAATTCTTGAACCGTGTTTTACACTGAGCTAATTTGTATTTTACACTATTAATTTGCTTGGAACCACTCCTGATAGAAAAGAATGGACTGGATAGGCTAGTGTGAAGCTGTTGTTAAGGAAAAGATCAATAGCCTATAGAAAATAACGTCAACAGTTTCTGGAAAAAAGTCTGTGAACAGAAGACGACGCACGCACGCACGCACGCACGCACGCACGCACGCACGCACGCACGCACGCACGCACGCACGCACGCACGCAACGCACACACACACACACACACACACACACACACACAACACAGGCAGAGGTGAATGAAACCAAGCCTAAAGCTACTTTACTTCACACTGTCATGCTAACAAACAAATATACAATAGACTGAACACATATGCAAAATTGTGCATGCCTACCTTGTTTGTTGTCTCAAAAATCCACACAAGGATGAATTTATCCACAGTAAGAACAACTGTCTACCATTGTCACAGTTCACGGTTTATTCACAAAAGGGGAGTGGGGGTGGGTGGAGAGAGACTGTTCACTGTATCATTCACAGAAGGAAAAAAAATCTGTTCACTGTATCCTACTTCAGTTCACTGCTTGGTCCACAATGGAAGAAACTGTTCACCGATTTTCCACAGCAGAAAAAAGAATTGTCCACATTGATATAGTTCATTGATTTATCCACAGTAGAGAAAGTAAATATAGCATATATATTTCACTGATTTGATTCCACATTAACAAAAAAGCGCACCTATTGTTCAGAATGAAAACAGACATCGGCGCACTGTCAAATTCACTCAAATGAAATATTTTACAGATCTTCTTCGGATTCTGTGTCCTTCTCGGTAATGTCTGGTTCTGCAAGCCTGTCTGGAGCCGTGCTGGCGCTGGGCAGCCGTTGGTAGAACTGATGGTGTCGCTGTGGCACAACCCCTAGCTGGCAGAGGTCCAGGAGGTCTTTCTTCTTTGCTTCAGACAAAGGCAGACGAAACCGGGGTACCGCTGTGGAAGGTCCTGCACATTGCTGACAGCTTGCTGGCGACCTCGACGGCTGTTTCCCTTGATCTTCAGGCTCCGAAAACACTCTGTCATTCCGTATTTGAAATACAGTGTGTCTTCCTTTTTATACCTGAGCCACTTGATCTTCAGCCAGCTGATTTTGGTTCCCGTGATATCAGTCTTGGTATTCCTCATTGTCTGTGAAGCAAGATGTTTGAAGTCCAGAAAGTCTGCATATTCAAGGGGGAAATACAGTGTATGGGGAATTTGATCTTGCCATCTCAATGACTGTATGCCACTGATCTGGAATGAAAATGGATGCATTCTTTTTCGCTTTTCTGATATGTAGCATGAATTGAATCACACTCCATATGGGTATGGCCGCTTTCCAGAAACTTTTGGTCGATGATCTGGATGTGATCAATGCTTTTGACCGCATAATGAAGAGCAGCAGCAACGAAATCTGATTTCTATTCTGTCCGCCACAGGTATCAGAATACAAGATGACATGGGTGATGTGTTCTGGCAATGACTGGATGTAACGCAGAAGACAGGTGGCAACTTCACAAGATCCTTTGTTTCCATCACATTCATTCCAAACAAAGCAAGAGGCTTCTTTGTCTGAAAGTGAGAATACGGTCAGGTTATAAACTGCCAACTTTCTTTTATAATAACTTGAGTTACTAGGGAGCATGGGGTTGTTAGCACTGCCTCCAATCCAATGTGACTGTGTGAATGTCCTCCTGCTTCTGTGACAATTTTTTGTCTTTTATAATGAACTTGACTTACTAGGGAGCATGGGTTGTTAGCACTGCCTCCATATCCAATGTGACTGTGTGAATGTCCTCCTGCATCTGTGACCATTTTTTGTCTTTTATAATGAACCTGACTTACTAGGGAGCATGGGGTTGTTAGCACTGCCTCCATATCCAATGTGACTGTGTGATGTCCTCCTGCTTCTGTGACCATTTTTTGTCTTTTATAATGAACTTGACTTACTAGGGAGCATGGGGTTGTTAGCACTGCCTCCATATCCAATGTGACTGTGTGAATGTCCTCCTGCTTCTGTGACAATTTTTTGTCTTTTATAATGAACTTGACTTACTAGGGAGCATGGGGTTGTTAGCACTGCCTCCATATCCAATGTGACTGTGTGAATGTCCTCCTGCTTCTGTGACCATTTTTTGTCTTTTATAATGAACCTGACTTACTAGGGGGCATGGGGTTGTTAGCACTGCCTCCTTTTCCAATGTGACTGTGTGAATGTCCTCCTGCTTCTGTGACCATTTTTGTCTTTTATAATGAACTTGACTTACTAGGGAGCATGGGGTTGTTAGCACTGCCTCCATATCCAATGTGACTGTGTGAATGTCCTCCTGCTTCTGTGACCATTTTTTGTCTTTTATAATGAACCTGACTCACTAGGGAGCATGGGGTTGTTAGCACTGCCTCCATATCCAATGTGACTGTGTGAATGTCCTCCTGCTTCTGTGACCATTTTTTGTCTTTCTCCTTTTCTTCTCTTGATTGTCGCTTCCTCTCCTGGTGCTCCCCGTACTCCTCCTTCGTAATCCTGATCTTCGCATTTTCAAGTGATGTAATGCAAACTTCAAAGATCATTCTCACTGTTCACCCCTTCATCAAGGTGAAAAAGCCAAGGTAGGCATGCAGGTTGTCTTCAATATGTTGGCACAGAGAGGCACGGAGCGTGGTTTCAGTGTGGTTGTTCCAGATGAATGGAGGCAGCTTTAAAAAGCAATTTCCATCAGGATACACAGGTCTTCTCTCCATGCCATTGGCCAAGAGAAGACTATCCAGACGTTTGGTGTGAATCCGGACGGCCAGGTCATGAAGGGTTTCTTCTCTGTGGCTTTCAGTAATTGCAGTGGCAAGTGGATCTCCCTCTGAAACATTAAAGATATGCTTTTTATGAAGCTGTTTAGTTAAGACAGACTTTTAATTCTGTTTGATCAGCTTCTGCAGACCTGCTTTCATCCAAACTCATTCATGTATACACAGTGACCTGGACTCTTTCCAACTGTTTTTATGATATACAATATAATTATAGTATATATAGTGTGGCTAGGAAAAAATATATATATTATATATATGTATAGGGGAGGCGGTTGGCCCAATCGGTAAGACGCAGATCGTGATCTTGTGGTCCCGGGTTCGAGTCACGGTTGAGCCGTCCGTTTATTAGCGGGAGTTACCATTTGTTCTGACTCTCCTCTCCCCAAGTCCTTCAGATGAGACTATAAACCGAGGTCCCGTGTGCATATGCATGCAGAAGATAAAATGCGCACATTGAAAATCCGTAATCCATGTCAGTGTTTGGTGGGTTGCAGAAACATGAAAATACCCAGCATGCACCCGAGGCTTTACCAGCACATTGGGATATGAAGTCGATGAAGCATTAGCTAAAAAAGCAGATGTGGTGTGGCGTATATGGGATATTCTGCACGCATTGACACTGCCTCAGGAACAACTGAACTGTAACAATATAGTATACACAATACTATATTTGCGTAGACAAAACTTGCTCAATAAGATTCAAGTTACTGGCTTTACTCCACCCTCAGCCTCTCTCCTGCTTTCAAAGTCTGTCATCACAAACAATACTGAGGTAATGATCGGTACCTTGAGAAGTTCCATGAGAAGATGCTGGCTCATGCTGGTCAAGAAGTAAGCAGGTCTCCTCTCAATTTCAAGTTGACCAACTGTCGTCAGTCATGGTGCTGATTGGGAGAACAAAGAAAATAATTAACGCACCAGTTAAATCGTGTATCACAGTCTTCACAACATCTCTTCCTTCAAACGGTGTTTTGCTATTTATTTCAGCTACTGATTTACCAATATGGATGAGCAGCAAAGCCAACTGTACAAGGGGAAAAAACAATGAAGCTACCCATATTTCTTTTTTTCACTGCATTTATTTCATCATATTTACAAGAAAGCTTCTGTGCGTCTTTGAAATATGTGTTCAATTAATACACTTTTGTAAACAAATTAACTGCATGTACAAATATCAAGGAAAAGGTATTGTGAAAAAGGAAACAAATAGACAGTACATTAATTTTGTTTCTTATTATTGAGAGAAAGAGGGAGAGAGGAAAAAAACAACAAAAACAAAAACAGATGGGGGGGGGAGAGAGAAAGAGAGAGAGAGGAAGAGGAGAGAGAGAGAGAGAGAGAGAGTCGTAACATGGTTAGGGATAAACATGTTAGGCATAGCCTATTCTGCCAATATGAGCCCTGAAAAATAACAAAAACAAAAAACAAAAACAACGAGAGAGAGAGAGAGAGAGACTTACTGATTTAATACGACGTCAGTGGAGTTGGAAGCAGAAGCAAAAAACTGCCAATGAAGTTTCCTGAATGCAGTGTGAGGGAAAGCGTGAACGGTACAAGCCGGATGTGCTGGTATATAGCCACTTGTTTACACCAGCATCTCTCCAGACGTTCCCCTTATCTGTGGGAAACAAGCCTCTGAACCCCCGCTGACCCCTCCTTGACCGAATTCTGCCATTCCCGGTGCCTGATTTTCCCCACCCAGAAGTGACCTGCAGGGCGGTGTAATCTAATAGCCCAACCTTTCTCTTTCACTTGCAGGAATTTCCTCAGCCAACAACTGATAACTGCTAACATAAACAAGTTTGGCCTGAGAGTGGTGATTCCCCTTTCTACCATTTCTTCTCGGGGCCACAGTCTGTGACTGCTAGCTGTTCATTTGTGGCATGCAGAATCTGGTTGGATGTGGACAGGGCAACAACTGTTTCTTTGCTATCAACCAAAAACTAATAAATGTTTCATAACATGTTTCAGCATGTTAAACAGACTGTATTAATACACCTAAAAATATGAAAAAGTCAAAACACATTTTTTTCGAGATAAACAGTTGTGGCTCTAATGCATCGATGTGGTGGTCGTAGATAGCAAGGTAGGACATTTTGGTGGTCATAGATAGCTAGGTAGGACATGTGGTGGTCATAGATAGCAAGGTAGGACATGGTGTGGTGGTCATAGATAGCAGGTAGGACATGGCATGGTGGTCATAGATAGCAAGGTAGGACATGGTGTGGTGGTCATAGATAGCAAGGTAGGACATGGCATGGTGGTCATAGATAGCAAGGTAGGACATGGCATGGTGGTCATAGATAGCAAGGTAGGACATGGCATGGTGGTCATAGATAGCAAGGTAGGACATGTGGTGATCATAGATAGCAAGGTAGGACATGTGGTGGTCATAGATAGCAAGGTAGGACATGGCATGGTGGTCATAGATAGCAAGGTAGGACATTTTGGTGGTCATAGATAGCAAGGTAGGACATGTGGTGGTCATAGATAGCAAGGTAGGACATGGTGTGGTGGTCATAGATAGCAAGGTAGGACATGGCATGGTGGTCATAGATAGCAATGTAGGACATGTGGTGGTCATAGATAGCAAGGTAGGACATGTGGTGGTCATAGATACAGACCTGTGCACCCCCCGTATTTCTCCGTATTTAGTACGGATTTAAGCTGGGGATACGGAAATACTGATAGTGCGCTCAAATACGGATTTACTCGCCACCGAAATACGGTATCGGCTGCTACGATCTCCGCCGCAAAAATTGACAGTTTGCACAGTCACCTTAGCGGTGAAACTAAGGGACATAATCAGGCACGGAGAATGCAATTCCGTTGTCAGGTGAACGAAAGTTTTTTGCGAAGTCGTTGGTCTCGCCTGCCGTTAGATGATAATAATATATGAGCAGACTATACATTCAGGGCAAACGAAGTTATCTTGTGTACATTTACATTGGCAATGTCACTCGACTTTGTCATGAAATGCGCAACTGCGGCCTAGCTCCGTATCTCGTACCGCGTGCGTTCAAACATGGCGGATGACGAAGCGTCTACCAGTGTTGGTGGAGATTGTTGCTGAGGCAAACGGTGTAGAGATGACAGTTCACCGGCAGTCTGTGGTTCGGGGGGGAAAAAAAAGTTCAGCTGTTCAAGCCAGCGTATGCAAAAACTTTCCCGGTGTCAAAGCACGTCGAAAGGCGAAGAGTATGCCTACTGCACTGTGTGCGGGAAAGACTTTTCGATAGCTCACGCTGGCGCCAATGACATTTCAAGACATGTTGCCTCAGACAAACATGAACAGATTTTAAAGGCAAAAAGCGCAAGTAATATAGCAGCTTCATCTCTTTCTCTAAACCTACCGAGTAATGACACTTCTTTGGCAGTCACTCGAGCCGAAGTGATGATGGTGGAAATGATCGCACATCACAACTTGCCACTGGCTGCAGCGGACACGTTGTGTGTGGGGTTTAAGATGATGTTTCCTGATAGTCGCATCGCGGCAGATATGCGTTGTGGCCATAAGAAAGCCACATGTTTGGTGAAAGCACTAGCCAGCGAAAGACAGACATTTTGTCTGAGAGAATGCAGACAGCTGCATTCACGTTGTCAACAGACGGCAGCAATGACGAAAAGAGTAAACAGTATCCTCTCGTAATAAGGTCTGTTGACCAGGATACGGGACTGGTACATTCAGAACTGTTTTCCCTTCCTGTCTGCGACGTCCGCAGTACTGGCAAAAACATCTTTGATTTGTTGGATAAGGAACTAAGTGCTCGTGACCTAAAGTGGGATAACTGCTTGGCTCTAGGCAGTGACAACTCCAATGTTATGACAGGGGAACACAAAGGTGTCTTTCATTATGTCAAGGAAAAACACCCCAGTGCCTTCTTGTCAGGCTGTTGTCTGCATTTGGTGCATATTGCAGCTGAGAAAGGGGCTCAGTGTTTGCCAGACGTAGCAGAGATCTTGCAAGATGTTCATAATTACTTCAGAAAGAGTGAGAAAAGACAGGAGTTCAAGCAAATGCAAGAACTGTTTGACATAGAGAGCGTGAAGATGCTGAAGCACACTCCAACGAGGTGGCTCAGTATTGGAAGATGTCTTGAAAGCCTTCTTTTGAACTGGGATGCTCTGAAGGCATTCTTCAAGGCTGAAAGGAAGCCCATGAGAAAAAACAGCCATCAGGCAGCAAGTCTGCAATCAAAGCCACTTCATCAAGCAGCAAATCTGCAAGCAAGAATGCTACATCAGGCAGCAAGTGTGGTCAGAGTCAGTCTGTAGGGAGAAGCCAGTCTGAAGAACAAAAAAAAAACAGATACTGAGGAGAATGAATGTCAAGACAAAACTTATGCACAAAAGAAGGTTGACAGTATCCTTGTCTTCTTGAAATCCCCAACCAACAGCTCTACATGCTGTTTCTAAAACTACACTGTAAAGATGTATGATCCTGTTCTTGTTGGACTTCAGTCTGAGGCCCCAAAAGTGCATGTGCTGAGAAAGACACTAATCAAACTGATCAAAAGTGTGCAAATCCGTTTTCTGAAGCCCTCAGCAATGGCAAGTGGTGCACCTGAAGATGTGGACTTCAAGAGTACCTACAACTTGAAGGCTGACAAAGACCTCATCATTGGAGAATCAGCAGAGGCCTTCATTGCTGATGCTGACAAGAATGCTCTCAGACCTAATCGAGTGAAGCAGTTCAATTGTGATGTCAAGAAATACTTCACTGCAGTGTGCAGCTACCTTGTGGAAAAGCTGCCAGTCAAGATCCTCTTCTTCCACATGCAGAAGTTGTTGATGTTGCCCCAAACCCGCAAGTGCTCAGTGTTCTGACCTAGCATGGTTTGTGGATAGATTTCCTGCTCTGATACCTCCTGGCAGCAGTAGAGACACTGTGATGGAACAGTTTGCTTCTTATCAGTGCACAGACATATCGGGTTGTATTGCAGACAGGATAGATGAAACCTGGGCAGCTGTAAGCAAGCTGAAAGATGAAGAAGGTGAGGCCTACATGAAAGAGCTTTCCCTGGCCATGCTGGGTGTTCTGACAGTTCCCCCCACAGCAATGCACCTTGTGAAAGGATTTTCTCAACAGTGAGAAAAACAGAACTGATCAAAGAGCTTCACTGGGTGATGATACGCTTGAGGCACTGCTCGTTGTGAAGGCACAGCCTGGGCAGCTGTTTGAACATGAACACCCATCCAAGATGCTACACAAACTCAGGAGTGCTTACTATGAGGCAAATAAGTGACTTGCTGTGAACATAATTAGACTTGTACCAAAAACACATGTTTTTTACAAACTGTTAACTTCTGTTGATTATTTCAGATGTGTCGGAAGATTCTGCATCGTGATCACCTTGTACTGGGACGATTTATGACAAAGGAGTGACTGTGGCAATTCACATGGTTTTTTTCACTTTGTTTTATATGTGTCTTGGAAACATTCAGAATACTGAAAGCTCACCCAAAATACTGAAAATCATTTGCTTGGATACTGGGGTGTCTTGCTGGGGGTGCACAGGTCTGTAGATAGCAAGCTAGGACATGTGGTGGTCATAGATAGCAAGTAGGACATTGGCATGGTGGTCATAGATAGCAAGGTAGGACATGGAATGGTGGTCATAGAAAGCAAGGTAGGACATGTGGTGGTCATAGATAGCAAGGTGGGACATGTGGTGGTCACAGATAGCAAGGTAGGACATGGCATCGTGGTCATAGATAGCAAGGTAGGGCATGTGGTGGTCATAGATAGCAAGGTAGGACATGTGGTCATAGATAGCAAGGTAGGACATGTGGTGGTCATAGATAGCAAGGTAGGACATGGCATGGTGGTCATAGATAGCAAGGTAGGACATGTGGTGGTCTAGATAGCAAGGTAGGACATGTGGTGGTCATAGATAGCAAGGTAGGACATGGTGTGGTGGTCATAGATAGCAAGGTTAGGACATGACATGGTGGTCATAGATAGCAAGGTAGGATATGGCATGGTGGTCATAGATAGCAAGGTAGGACATGTGGTGGTTATAGATAGCAAGGTAGGACATGTGGTGGTCATAGATAGCAAGGTAGAACATGGCATGGTGGTCATAGATAGCAAGGTAGGACATGTGGTGGTCATAGATAGCAAGGTAGGACATGGCATGGTGGTCATAGATAGCAAGGTAGGACATGGTGTGGTGGTCATAGATAGCAAGGTAGGACATGGCATGGTGGTCATAGATAGCAAGGTAGGATATGGCATGGTGGTCATAGATAGCAAGGTAGGTCATGTGGTGGTCATAGATAGCAAGGTAGACATGGGGTTGTGGTCATAGATAGCAAGGTGGGACATGCATGGCATGGTGGTCATAGATAGCAAGGTAGGACATGGCATGGTGGTCATAGATAGCAAGGTAGGACATGTGGTGGTCATAGATAGCAAGGTAGGACATGTTGTGGTGGTCATAGATAGTAAGGTAGGACATGGCATGGTGTCATAGATAGCAAGGTAGGACATGTGGTGGTCATAGATAGCAAGGTAGGACATGTGGTGGTCATAGATAGCAAGGTAGGACATGGCATGGTGGTCATAGATAGCAAGGTAGCACATGTGGTGGTCATAGATAGCAAGGTAGGACATGGCATGGTGGTCATAGATAGCAAGGCAGGACATGGTGTGGTGGTCATAGATAGCAAGGTAGGACGTGGCATTGTGGTCATAGATAGCAAGGTAGGACATGTGGTGGTCATAGATAGCAAGGTAGGACATGTGGTGGTCATAGATAGCAAGGTAGACATGTGGTGGTCATAGATAGCAAGGTAGGACATGTGGTGGTCATAGATAGCAAGGTAGGACATGGCATGGTGGTCATAGATAGCAAGGTAGGACATGGCATGGTGGTCATAGATAGCAAGCTAGGACATGGCATGGTGGTCATAGAGAGCAAGTTAGGACATGTGGTGGTCATAGATAGCAAGCTAGGACATGTGGTGGTCATAGATAGCAAGGTAGGACATGGCGTGGAGGTCAAAGATAGCAAGGTAGGACATGGCATGGTGGTCAAAGATAGCAAGGTAGACATGGCGTGGTGGTCATAGATAGCAAGGTAGGACATGGTGTGGTGGTCATAGATAGCAAGGTAGGACATGGCATGGTGGTCATAGATAGCAAGGTAGGACATGGCATGGTGGTCATAGATAGCAAGGTAGGACATGGCTGTGGTCATAGATAGCAAGGTAGGACATGGTGTGGTGGTCATAGATAGCAAGGTAGGACATGGCATGGTGGTCATAGATAGCAAGGTAGGACATGGCATGGTGGTCATAGATAGCAAGGTAGGACATGGCATGGTGGTCATAGATAGCAAGGTAGGACTTTGGTGGTCATAGATAGCAAGGTAGGACATCTCATGGTGGTCATAGATAGCAAGGAAGGACATGGTATGGTGATCTTAGATTGCAAGGTAGGACATGGCATGGTGGTAATACATAGTAAGCTAGGACATGTGGTGGTCATAGATAGCAAGGTAGGACATGTGGTGGTCATAGATAGCAAGGTAGGAGATGGCATGGTGGTCATAGATAGCAAGATAGGACATGGCATGGTGATCTTAGATTGCAAGATAGGACATGGCATGGTGGTCATAGATAGTAAGCTAGGACATGTGGTGGTCATAGATAGCAAGGTAGGACATGTGGTGGTCATAGATAGCAAGGTAGGACATGGCGTGGTGGTCATAGATAGCAAGGTAGGACATGGCATGGTGGTCATAGATAGCAAGGTAGGACATGGCATGGTGGTCATAGATAGCAAGGTAGGACACGTGGTGGGCATAGATAGCAAGTAGGACATGGCATGGTGGTCATAGATAGCAAGGTAGGACATGGCATGGTGGTCATAGATAGCAAGGTAGTACATGTGGTGGTGGTCATAGATAGCAAGGTAGGACATGTGGTCATATATAGCAAGGTAGGACATGTGGTGGTCATAGATAGCAAGGTAGGACATGGCATGGTGGTCATAGATAGCAAGGTAGGACATGGCATGGTGGTCATAGATAGCAAGCTAGGACATGGCATGGTGTTCATAGATAGCATGGTAGGACATGTGGTGGTCATAGATAGCAAGGTAGGACATGGCATGGTGGTCATAGATAGCAAGGTAGGACATGTGGTGGTCATAGATAGCAAGGTAGGACATGTGGTGGTCATAGATAGCAAGGTAGGACATGGCATGGTGGTCATAGATAGCAAGGTAGGACATGGCATGGTGGCCATAGAGAGCAAGCTAGGACATATGGTGGTCATAGATAGCAAGGTAGGACATGGCATGGTGGTCATAGATAGCAAGGTAGGACATGGCATGGTGGTCATAGATGCAAGGTAGGACATGACATGGTGTTCATAGATAGCAAGGTAGGACATTGTGTGGTCATAGATAGCAAGGTAGGACATGGCATGGTGGTCATAGATAGCAAGGTAGGACATGGCATGGTGGTCATAAGTAGCAAGGTAGGACATGGCATGGTGGTCATAGATAGCAAGGTAGGACATGGCATGGTGGTCATAGATAGCAAGGTAAGGACATGGCATGGTGGTCATAGATAGCAAGGTACAGGGTTCGTACGCCCCTTGAAGACCCTTGAAACCCCTTTAAAAAACAACTGGGTCAAAAAGGCCCTTGAAACCCTTGAAAACTGCAGATATCCCTACCATCCCTTGAAATCCCCTTAAAAATCGTTTTCGGACCAAAACTGACCGTAACATTTGAAGACGAATCGGAGAACAAACGCGAACAAGACTTCGGACGTCGATTTTCGCCTCTCGAATCGTTTAATCTCACGAAATTTAATACAGCTATACGATTGTACGTTTCAAAAACCAAATTGTACGAAATTTTGATGAACGAGCTTACGAAAATGCGCTGAACACGTAATCCGGCCGAGTCCAAGAGTCTGGTCCAACTTTTAAAAGTTCCGATGGCGCATGCGTACTTCCTGCCTCTATGAATGCATCATCATTGCTTCTCACTCAGCTTCACTCGCGCGCATGAAACAGACAACGAAAATTCAGATTCATTGGTAGAAGCTGTGATCCAAAGAAAAAGAAATATGAACAGAATTACAAACCAGCGTATCATACTATTTTCAAGTTCATTACTGCGTCAAAGAAGGGCGATACGTTCGCACACAGCACCACGTGTAACTGTCAAATCGCGATTGGTACAGTGGTCGCTTTGACATTCAGCGGCACATCGGTAGCAAAAGCCACAAGGGAAACAGTGATTCTGGAAAACGGTAGGCAATGAACATTCAAAGCTTTTTCGTTAAGTCGAATTCTGCAGGCACTTCTGATGAGAGACTGGAACATCAGACTACTCGCGGAGAGGGACAAAAAGCTCCAAAATCCCCCCCTCCCACCCCACCCCGGCCCCAAAGGAGCACACTGTCCAGTGAAATTCTTGAAAGTCTTCTCATCCTGAAGAAGGCTGACCGTTTTCTACAACCTGTAATAACTGAACAAATTTACAGCTTTAGCAGCAGATGTTGAGGAGGAGATGACCTGATCTCTTCCTTTTCGCCCTCTGCACCATGGATAATACAATATTCCATTGGAATATCCGTGGTCTAAATTCCAACTTCGAGGAGCTGCAGCTTCTGTGTCAGTCTCTAAAACCTTCTGTCGTGGCTCTTCAAGAAACTCAAATTCAAAGCCAGAAGACCTTTACTCTTTCTGGCTTTAATATTCTTTCGAAACCTGCACAACCATCCACGTTGGGACTGTCGGGCGGTGTTGCCCTTCTCCTACACAAAACTTTGTTGTATAGTCCTGTCACTCTGTCTACCTCCCTTCAGGCTGTAGCTGCGAGAGTCACTCTCCACAAGACTCTGACAATCTGTTCTCTTTATCTCTCACCTTCTGTCCCGGTATGTCGTCAGGACCTTGTCAGTCTGATAGAGGAACTCCCCCGACCTTTTTTGCTGTTGGGTGACTTTAACGGTCACAACCCTCTTTGGGGTAGTACCGGTTCGTCATCCAGAGGTCTGCTGATTGAGGATGTCCTTTCGGATTTGGATTTGTGTTGTCTGAACGACGGATCTGCAACTTACCTCCATTCTTCCACAGGTTCACTTTCGTGTTTAGATTTGTCAGTTTGTGACCCTCGCTGGTCCTGGACTATGAGTGGTCTGTCCATGACGATCTGCACGGAAGTGACCATTTCCCTGTCCTTCTACAACCTGTAATAACTGAACACGTCTCTGTCTCTCAGCATTTAAATTATAAGAAAGCAAACTGGGATCTATTTGCAGCCACTGTTTCTAAGGAGTTCCAGGACACTGATTTTTTTTCAGAGTCCTGACCCAGCTGAATCACTGACTAACACTATGATTAAATGTGCTAAGACCTGTATTCCAGTGTCTTCCAATAAACTTCAAATGCCAAAAACACCCTGGTTCGATTCAGAATGCCAACAACTTTCCAAAGTTAGAAAACGGGCTCAGCGTCAGGTATACCAACGACCTTCGGGTCCCAAGCTCGAGCCATCAAAAACTCCGTGCCAAATCGAACACACTTTTAAAATCAGTAAACGTCGGTCCTGGAGAAGCTTCTGCTCAGGCTGACATCAAAACTTCTAAAAAAAAAGTGTGGAACATCATTAGAAAATCAAGGAAACACTTCCACTGTGAA
>JAFLJL010014380.1:0-11795 GCA_018398815.1 Conus ventricosus | reverse complement strand
CATAGATAGAAAGGGTTTAGGACATGGCATGGTGGTCATAGATAGCAAGTGGGACATGTGGTGTCATAGATACAAGGTAGGAATGGGGTGGTCATAGATGAAAGGTAGGCAGGCATGGTGGTCTAGATACAGGTTAGGACATGGCTTTGGTGGCCATAGAGAGCAAGCTAGGACATATGGGGTCATAGATAGCAAGTAGGACATGGCATGGTGGTCATAGATAGCAAGGTAGGACATGGCATGGTGGTCATAGATAGCAAGGTAGGACATGGCATGGTGGTTCATAGACATATAGCAAGGTAGGACATGTGGTGGTCATAGATAGCAAGGTAGGACATGGCATGGTGGTCATAGATAGCAAGGTAGGACATGGCATGGTGGTCATAGATAGCAAGTAGGACATGGCATGGTGGTCATAGATAGCAAGGTAGGACATGGCATGGTGGTCATAGATAGCAAGGTAGGACATGGCATGGTGGTCATAGATAGCAAGGTACAGGGTTCGTACGCCCCTCTGAAGACCCTTGAAACCCCTTTAAAAAACAACTGGGTCAAAAAGGCCCTTGAAAACCCTTGAAAACTGCAGATATCCCTACCATCCCTTGAAATCCCCTTAAAAATCGTTTTCGGACCAAAACTGACCGTAACATTTGAAGACGAATCGGAGAACAAACGCGAACAAGACTTCGGACGTCGATTTTCGCCTCTCGAATCGTTTAATCTCACGAAATTTAATACAGCTATACGATTGTACGTTTCAAAACCAAATTGTACGAAATTTTGATGAACGAGCTTACGAAAATGCGCTGAACACGTAATCCGGCCGAGTCCAAGAGTCTGGTCCAACTTTTAAAAGTTCCGATGGCGCATGCGTACTTCCTGCCTCTATGAATGCATCATCATTGCTTCTCACTCAGCTTCAACTCGCGCGCATGAAACAGACAACGAAAATTCAGATTCATTGGTAGAAGCTGTGATCCAAAAGAAAAAGAAATATGAACAGAATTACAAACCAGCGTATCATACTATTTTCAAGTTCATTACTGCGTCAAAGAAGGGCGATACGTTCGCACACAGCACCACGTGTAACTGTCAAATCGCGATTGGTACAGTGGTCGCTTTGACATTCAGCGGCACATCGGTAGCAAAAGCCACAAGGGAAACAGTGATTCTGGAAAACGGTAGGCAATGAACATTCAAAGCTTTTTCGTTAAGTCGAATTCTGCAGGCACTTCTGATGAGAGACTGGAACATCAGACTACTCGCGGAGAGGGACAAAAAGCTCCAAAATCCCCCCCTCCCACCCCACCCCCGGCCCCAAAGGAGCACACTGTCCAGTGAAATTCTTGAAAGTCTTCTCATCCTGAAGAAGGCTGACCGTTTTTCTACAACCTGTAATAACTGAACAAATTTACAGCTTTAGCAGCAGATGTTGAGGAGGAGATGACCTGATCTCTCTCCTTTTCGCCCTCTGCACCATGATAATACAATATTCCATTGGAATATCCGTGGTCTAAATTCCAACTTCGAGGAGCTGCAGCTTCTGTGTCAGTCTCTAAAACCTTCTGTCGTGGCTCTTCAAGAAACTCAAATTCAAAGCCAGAAGACCTTTACTCTTTCTGGCTTTAATATTCTTTCGAAACCTGCACAACCATCCACGTTGGGACTGTCGGGGGGTGTTGCCCTTCTCCTACACAAAACTTTGTTGTATAGTCCTGTCACTCTGTCTACCTCCCTTCAGGCTGTAGCTGCGAGAGTCACTCTCCACAAGACTCTGACAATCTGTTCTCTTTATCTCTCACCTTCTGTCCCGGTATGTCGTCAGGACCTTGTCAGTCTGATAGAGGAACTCCCTCGACCTTTTTTGCTGTTGGGTGACTTTAACGGTCACAACCCTCTTTGGGGTAGTACCGGTTCGTCATCCAGAGGTCTGCTGATTGAGGATGTCCTTTCGGATTTGGATTTGTGTTGTCTGAACGACGGATCTGCAACTTACCTCCATTCTTCCACAGGTTCACTTTCGTGTTTAGATTTGTCAGTTTGTGACCCCTCGCTGGTCCTGGACTATGAGTGGTCTGTCCATGACGATCTGCACGGAAGTGACCATTTCCCTGTCCTTCTACAACCTGTAATAACTGAACACGTCTCTGTCTCTCAGCATTTAAATTATAAGAAAGCAAACTGGGATCTATTTGCAGCCACTTTCTAAGGAGTTCCAGGACACTGATTTTTTTTCAGAGTCCTGACCCAGCTGAATCACTGACTAACACTATGAAATTTAAAAGTGCTAAGACCTGTATTCCAGTGTCTTCCAATAAACTTCAAATGCCAAAAACACCCTGGTTCGATTCAGAATGCCAACAACTTTCCAAAGTTAGAAAACGGGCTCAGCGTCAGGTATACCAACGACCTTCGGGTCCCAACGCTCGAGCCCATCAAAAACTCCGTGCCAAATCGAGACACACTATTTTAAAATCAGTAAACGTCGGTCCTGGAGAAGCTTCTGCTCCAGGCTGACATCAAAAACTTCTAAGAAAAAAGTGTGGAACATCATTAAGAAAATCAAAGGGAAGAACACCTGTCCCACTGTGAACCATCTCAAGTTTTCGGATTCTTTAATAACAGAGAAGAAAGCAGTTGCTAATCTGCTTGCTTCAACCATTGAAAAGAATTCCTCCTCTTCTAATAAATCAGCCACTTTTGTCAAAAACAAAGCCCTAAAAAGAAAAATCACCCTGCAACTTTTTGTCCGACAACATGGAAGACTACAATCTTCCTTTCACGTTAAACGAGCTGAAATCTGCCTTGCTTTCTTGCAGCGATTCCTCTCCAGGTATAGATGAAATCCATTATCAGCTGTTGAAACATCTTCCGCTAGAAGGTCTGAACATACTGCTACAGTCTACAACCATGTGTGGACTACAGGTTTTTTTTTCCACCCTCTTGGCGAAAAGCCCTCATTAATTCCCACCCAAACCTGGAAAAGATCTTTCTAATCCTTCAAATTACCGTCCCATAGCTTTGACCAGCTGTGTTTGTAAATTGATGGAGAAAATGGTCAATGCTAGGCTCATGTGGAAACTTGAAACCGATGCCTTTTGGCGAAAGAACAGTGAGGTTTCCGCAAACATCGTAGTACAGTTGACCATTTGATTCGTCTGGAATCTACACTTAGGAACGCTTTTTTAAACAGACAGCATGCAGTGGCAATTTTCTTCGACTTGGAGAAGGCCTACAATACCACCTGGAAGTCGGGGATACTTCATGATCTCCACGATCTGGGTTTTCGAGGTCATCTTCCGCTTTTTATTCAAAATTTTTTGGCAGAACGACAGTTTCAGGTCCGGTTGGCACCACTCTCTCTGATGTCCACGAGCAGGAGTTGGGTGTTCCCCAGGGGAGCATACTGTCTCCTGCCCTCTTTAGTATTAAAATCAACAACATTGTGAAATCAGTTCAGCAGGGTTCAGACTGCTCATTGTTTGTGGATGATTTTGCTGTCTACGCAACTGGAAGCCTGTACCCGAGTGTCCAGCGCAGGCTCCAGCTTTGCGTAGATAAAATCCATCGGTGGGCGGATGAAAACGGTTTCACCTTTTCTGCTACAAAAACCCAGTGTATTCACTTCCATAATTTCCGTCAGTTTTTTCCAGATCCGGAACTTCAAGTAGGGAAATCTCCCATTCCAGCTGTTAAAGAGGCCAAATTTCTGGGAGTCATTTTTGACCAAAAACTTAACTTCTCAGCCATATTAAAAACCTCAAACTGCCTTGCCAAAAGGCACTGAATATTCTGCGGGTCGTAGCACACACCGACTGGGGCGCTGATAAGAAAACTTTGTTGCACCTCTACAGAGCCCTGGTCCGTTCCAAACTGGACTACGGTTGTGCTGTGTACGGCTCCGCAAGATCATCTTATCTCAAACTCTTGGACCCTATCCACCATCAAGGGCTTCGTCTCTGTCTTGGAGCGTTCCGCACCACCCCTGTGTACAGCCTGTACGCAGAGGCAGGTGAACCTTCACTGTCCAACCGCAGGCTGAAACTGTCTTTGAATTATTACATCCGACTGTTCTCAGAACCGCAGAATCCTGCCTATGACTGTGTTTTTGACCCTCCGTTCCAAAGTAATTTGAAACAAACCCGAAATGTATTCCGCCGTTTGGGCTTCGTATGCAGCCTCACGTGCGGAATGCAGGTCTAGACCTAGGTGTAGTATCTGATTTTTCCAAGTTTCCGGATCAACCACCGTGGACCTTCTTCACGCCAGAGATTCGTTTGTGATCTTGCAGCTTTTCGCAAAGAGTCTACCAGCTCTCTGGCGTACAAGGCTTTGTATGCTGAGCTCTGTTCCAAATTCCCATCCTATCAAAAAGTTTTCACTGACGGTTCCAAGTCTGAAGATGGAGTGGCCTGTGCAGCCTACTGCCCTGGGGCTCCTTCTCAGATACTGTTGGAACATATCCATTCCGATGCTTCTGTCTATTCTGCTGAACTTACTGCTCTGGTTTTGGCTTTGAAGATAATCTCACGTTCTTCAAAGAGGGACTTTCTGGTTCTGTCGGATTCGCTGTCAGCTTTGGAGGCCATAGATGGCCGCAACCTTCAGCATCCAGAACTTTTACTTTTTTTTGAACTTTTTAGCAAGTTGAAGGCGGACGGTTACAACATTACTCTTGCTTGGGTTCCTGGTCATGTTGGCATTGGCGGGAACGAAATGGTTGATCGTTTAGCCAAGAACCCCACAAGAGAGAACTGTCCAACACTTATATCCCTGCTCAGATGTAAAACCCAAAATTAACGATTATGTGAGAGACCTCTGGCAGGAGGATTGGAACACACAGACGAGTAACAAACTTTTTCAGATCCGTCCAAACCTTAAGGAATTCCTCCCATCCACGTCGGGAGGTCGTAAAGAGGAAACGGTTCTGTGCCGGCTGCACACGGCCATTCGTATTTTACCCATGCTTACCTTTTAAAGAGTGAAGAAGCTCCGTGGTGCATTCCATGTCATGCGCCACTCACAATGAAACAAAGTTCTTTTAGAGTGTTGGGACTTGCACGATGTGAGACACAACATTTTACAGCGGAGTCCATGAAGATCCTGTTCAGGGATGTCCCGCCTGATGTGATCCTTGAGTTTTTGAGAGAGATTAACATTTTTCATCTGATTTAAGATTTTACGGAAGAAAGATTTTTAACAAAGTTTCTGGTGCGTTTCTAGACGATGTCATTTAACGAGATGTAGGAAGGTTTTTTTTTTTTTTTTTTTTTTTTTTTTTTCATGACGGGTGAGTTGATTTTAACGTGGTGACAGCCCTGATATGGCCCTTTGCGGTCGGCTGGGCTATAAGCAACATTATCTTATCTTATCCTATAGATGCAGTCCATGGCCTTTCACTAGTTTCAGCTGACAATTTAAAGGACAGCGTTCGTTAGGGTCCTTTGAAGTCCTTATAAATGGGATTTTTGTCAAAAAGGGCCTTTTAAGTCCTTTGATTCAGCAAGTTGGTCCTTTTAACTCACGAGGAGGTCCTTTTAATTTTTGAAAGGTACTGTTAAGTCCTGTTTTTTCAAGAGAAGGAGGCTTGAAAACGGAACCGATACATCTTCCACAACCCAAACCGTACTTTTGCAAGTTGCAAAGAGTTGACAGATGCCGACACGATCATCTGAAACGCGGTAGGCAGGCCTATAACGCAAGGCCCATCAGTGGGCTTTCTGTTTAGTAAGCTTAGCTAGCAGACGACGCGAAGCTGCGGGCAGTGGCTTGTGTCTTCTGCTGGTGCGTTGCTGCAATCCAGCTTTTTTGACGTCACGGGTTCCACAGTGCAGACGCGGTGCTAATGTTCGCGGCATATAGCTGACTTAACATTTTCGCTCATGCTACCTATGTTAAAATGTTCCCTTTATAGAAATTCATTTGAAGAGTGGGGCAATAATGATGAAAATATATTACCCAAATAAATATAGGTACATAACATGACGGATTGCGAACATGCGAACATAACAAACAGCTTGGGGAACAGCTATATGCTGAGTTCTTGAGTAACATTTACAGGATAGATTCCTTTTCCCGCCTTGTCTACCCCCTTCCTCCATGTTGGCAAAGGTCCCTTTAAACTGAGTTGAGGTCCTTTTAAAGTCCTTTAAAGGTCCTTTTTTGGCCTCATGCCCATCACCTGGGAACCCTGAAGGAGCTGGAATCACCAAAGTCTGAAATAAAGTTCACATCATAATTGTTATGCTCTTCAGAAAGACTGGTTAGCTTATCAACAGTGAAAAAGTGCCCATAGTAGCATATGAAAGAAATAGATTACTTCAAGATTTTTTTTCCAGTTATGTCCATCAGTACAGTAAAAAGTGAAGAGAGAGTTATTTTAAAGTGTTATAAAAGAAAATTCACATCAGTCAATGTTCTTGTTAATTTCCTGAGCAAAGGCTTTTGCCCATCAGAGGATACTGTCAAGGAACTTGGATTAGTTTGACAATCATTGATTGTTAAAGAAGCCAATTTAATGCATTTCATGAAATACATCTTTTATAGTAATAAATTTTCAGTGTTTCTAATGTCTGGAATGCATTCAGTATTGTTTCCTACGCAGCTACTTTGCGCTGCAAAAGCTTACACATTTACACACAATTGTACACATTTTTGACCCAAAACCTACACATAGAATTTCTGAGGGGTAACCAGGTCTGGAAATTGCGCATTTGATCCGTTGTGGTTACAGAAGGAAGAATATCGAAGCTGGATCACTGAATGCAGAGACAACAAACATGTGTTTTTCCGTAAAGTGTGCAAAAAGACCGTTGATGTTCGGGCAATGGGCGAATCGGCGGTTGCAAGTCACAGAAAGAGGAAGAAATACGTGGAATTGGAAAAAGCGAGTAGGCTGGTAGTTAATCTTACGGACTTCGTTTGGCAATCATCAAATTCATCAACATCAGGTCAGACCCTTTCCTCAGTAAGAATCGTCAGCCAATTCACAATAACAGCAAATGGGACAGATGTGTTGAAAGCTGAAGTGTTGTGGACGATTCATGCCATCAACAATCATCACAGTTTCCGATCTGCTGAAGACAACACGAAACTGTTTGCAGAAATGTTTCCATATTACTCGATTGCGACGAACTATCGGTGTGGGGAAACCAAAAATAGATATCTTGCAACTTTTGGCATTGCTCCTTTTTCTGTCAGAACTGAAAAAAGAGTGAAATAACAGACTGAATCTTCAAATCAATCGTCACGTCGTCTCCATAGACTTTAAGTGATTCGTGTGTGCGCATTTGTAAAAAAAAAAAAAAAAATCCTACTTTATTGTTTAAAAGACAGCATTCATACCACCCCCCTACCCCCCTAACTTACCTACAAGCTAGCCTACACACACACACACACACACACACACACACACACACACACACACACACACACAGACACACACACACACAGACAAACACACACACACACACACACACACACACACACACACACACACACACACACACACACACAGAGACAGGCACACACACATACACAGAGAGACATACACACACAGACACACACACACAGATACACACACACACACACATACAGAGAGAGAGACACACGCGCGCACACACACACAGAGACAGAGAGAGAGACACACACACACACACAGACAGAGAGACAGAGAGAGAGACACACACACACACAGAAAGAGAGAGAGAGAGAGAGACACACACAGACAGAGAGAGAGAGAGAGAGACACACACACACACACAGAGACACACACACACACACACACACACACACACACACACACACACACACACACACACACACACACACAGAGAAAGATACACACACAGACACACACTCACACAGAGACGCACACACACACACACACACACACACACACAGACACACACACACATAAACAGACACACACACACACACACACACACACACACACACACACACACACACACCGAACCAAACCAAACCAAACAAAAAAAAGCAGTTGAGTGTGGAGCTGCAGGAAGGCTACCCATGTTCACCTTTTCAAGAGGGATTACCCTGCTCCCTATCCTGCCCCAGAACAAGCATTAGGCTAGTCCAGGCCCACCAACCATTCACACACACTTCCACACGACAACACATACAGTGGCTGTATTTTAAAAGTAAAGTTTGCTGAGCTCCCTCCTGAAATGTGCCAGACAGGGGGCCTCGGCTGCAGCTGCCGGTAGAGAATTAATGAATATGTCATGCTTTTTGATGAATCATTGAATAAGGACTTGAAACAGGAGCAGCTGGACATCCCATGTCAGATACTGGTCCGGAAAGCAGATTGAAAGTTTTCTTTTTCTGATTTCTCAATTTCTGTGTAAAGACTTCATTTTTCATTTTTTGTATATGATATTGAGCGTGGAAAAGACTACAGAAGTGTAATCACCTTATCATCATGGCTGGATTACATGTGTTAGGTAATTATTCACACTTTTTTTTCCAACTGTACGGCTAAATTTGCCCCTTAAAAATTAAAATATCCCCTTTAGAAACCCTTGAAAAACCCTTGAATTTTTTTCCTGTGAGGAAGTGGAACCCTGAAGGTAGGACATGGCATGGTGGTCATAGATAGCAAGGTAGGACATGGCATGGTGGTCATAGATAGCAAGGTAGGACATGGCATGGTGGTCATAGATAGCAAGGTAGGACATGGCATGGTGGTCATAGATAGCAAGGTAGGACATGGCATGGTGGTCATAGATAGCAAGGTAGGACATGGCATGGTGGTCATAGATAGCAAGGTAGGACATGGCATGGTGTCATAGATAGCAAGCTAGGACATGTGGTGGTGGTCATAGATAGAAAGGGTAGGACATGGTATGGTGGTCATCGATAGCAAGGTAGGACATGGCATGGGGGTCACAGATAGCAAGGTAGGACATGGCATGGTGGTCATAGATAGCAAGGTAGGACATGTGGTGGTGGTCATAGATAGCAAGGTAGGATATGTGGTCATAGATAGCAAGGTAGGACATGTGGTGGTCATAGATAGCAAGGAGGACATGGCATGGTGGTCATAGATAGAAAGGGTAGGACATGGCATGGTGGTCATAGATAGCAAGGTAGGACATGGCATGGACATGGCATGGTGGTCATAGATAGCAAGGTAGGACATGTGGTGGTCATAGATAGCAAGGTAGGACATGGCATGGTGGTCATAGATAGCAAGGTAGGACATGTGGTGGTCATAGATAGCAAGATAGGACATGTGGTGGTCATAGATAGCAAGGTAGGACATGGCTGGCATGGTGGTCAAGTTAGCAAGGTAGGACGTGGCATGGTTTTTTATAGATTGCAGGCTAGGACATGTGGTGCAAGGATGAGAACAGCTCCGCCGTTCCGCCGTCTTAAAAAAAAATCTCCGCCGTTTGAAAAAATCTCCGCCGAAAAAAAAAAAAAAAGCTATCGCGATTTTCTTTGCTCCCAATCTCGGCGAGACGCCTCCGGCGAGATTACTCTAGGCTTATACCCAAATGGGCTGGTTTTTATTCGGTTTTACTCGGCCAACCACTGCACATCCGCTTCCAGCGCCGATCGACCGAGTGTCATAGATCTGTGATTCATGGCGTCAACGAAATCGCAAAAAAAAAAAAAATAATGATATCCCAACCGTTGGAAAGAAAACTGGCTCGTGGAAGAGGAGTGTGTGGAGTAGAGTTAGAGATAGCATATCAAAAGCAGTGACGAGCAGGCATTATGTCAAGCTTGCAACAAGAAAAACAGCTTCGGAAGTCGTGGCTTCATTACGATTGCTGACCACATGAAACGCCTGGTTCACAGGCAGCGTGTCGCTGCATTGAAGAACAATTAAACTTTGGAAAGTAAGCTGTTGGTGATTTTGCTCTCTTCTTTGTTATATTTTATCATTCATTTGCAATGGTCAAACTATCTCAGTTTAGCTGAAACATTCGTCATTTGACTTTATGTTGTGAAACAAAACCTAGACGTCTAGTTACTAATAATAGAACCAGGGCCAAGGGCAGGTAATTTTCGGAAAAACCCATTTCTTATGTAAATCGACCAGCCACAAACGCAGAGAGCCCAGTATTAAATCCATTTGCATGTTTGACAAAAAAAAAAAAAAAAAAAACACCTCAGAATGAGGTTTGAATTGAAGGCTAGAAACATATTTTGATGGTTTTAAATGTGGATTTTTCTTTATATATTAAAAAAAATGCTTCAGCTTCAGGGGGCGCTGCCCCAGACCCCCAACAGAAAAATCTCCTCTGCTTTTTAAAACTCTGTTCTCATCCCTGGTGGTGGTCATAGATAGCAAGGTAGGACATGGCGTGGTGGTCGTAGATAGCAAGGTAGGACATGTGGTGGTCATAGATAGCAAGGTAGGACATGTGGTGGTCATAGATAGCAAGGTAGGACATGGCATGGTGGTCATAGATAGCAAGGTAGGACATGGTGTGGTGGTCGTAGATAGCAAGCTAGGACATGGCATGGTGGTCATAGAGAGCAAGGTAGGACATGGCATGGTGGTCATAGATAGCAAGGTAGGACATGTGGTGGTCATAGATAGCAAGGTAGGACATGCATGGTGGTCATAGATAGCAAGGTAGGACATGTGGTGGTCATAGATAGCAAGGTAGGACATGGTGTTGTCATAGATAGAAAGGGTTTAGGACATGGCATGGTGGTCATAGATAGCAAGGTAGGACATGGTGTGGTGGTCATAGAGAGCAAGGTAGGACATGGCATGGTGGTCATAGATAGCAAGGTAGGACATGTGGTGGTCATAGATAGCAAGGTAGGACATGGTGTTGTCATAGATAGCAAGGTAGGACATGGCATGGTGGTCATAGATAGCAAGGTAGGACATGGCGTGGTGGTCATAGATAACAAGCTAGGACATGGCGTGGTGGTCATAGATAACAAGCTAGGACATGGCATGGTGGTCATAGATAGCAAGGTAGGACATGGTGTGGTGGTCATAGGTAGCAAGGTAGGACATGGTGTGGTGGTCATAGATAGCAAGGTAGGACATGGCATGGTGGTCATAGATAGCAAGGTAGTACATGTGGTAATCATAGATAGCAAGGTAGGACATGTGGTCATAGGTAGCAAGGTAGGACATGTGGTGGTCATAAATAGCAAGGTAGGACGGCATGGTGGTCATAGATAGCAAGGTAGGACATGTGGTTGTCATAGATAGCAAGGTAGGACATGTGGTCATAGATAGCACGGTAGGACATGGCATGGTGGTCATAGATACCAAGGTAGGACATGGCATGGTGGTCATAGATAGCAAGGTAGGACATGTGGTGGTCATAGATACCAAGGTAGGACATGGCATGGTGGTCATAGATACCAAGGTAGGACATGGCATGGTGGTCATAGATAGCAAGGTAGGACATGTGGTGGTCATAGATAGCAAGGTAGGACATGGCATGGTGGTCATAGATACCAAGGTAGGACATGGCATGGTGGTCATAGATAGCAAGGTAGGACATGTGGTGGTCATAGATAGCAAGGTAGGACATGTGGTCATAGATAGCAAGGTAGGACATGGCATGGTCATAGATAGCAAGGTAGGACATGTGGTGGTCATAGATAGCAAGGTAGGACATGGCAGTGATGACAAGGTTGGACATGGCAGGGTGTACAGTGATGACAAGGTAGGACATGGCAGGGTGTACAGTGATGACAAGGTAGGACATGGCAGGGTGTACAGTGAGGACAAGGTAGAACATGGCAGGGTGTACAGTGAGGACAAGGTAGAACATGGCAGGGTGTACAGT
>JAFLJL010014379.1:0-15088 GCA_018398815.1 Conus ventricosus | reverse complement strand
GTTCCAATCTCTCTGAATTCCTCCAAAAAAAGTTCCAATTCTCTCTGATTCTCTCAATCAAAGTTCAAATATTCTCTGAATTTTCTTCAATCAAAGTTCAAATTCTCTCTGAATTCTCTCTCAATCAAAGTTCAAATCCAATGAAAATAATAGAAGTGCAAGATGTCCTGAACCGTTTACCTTTTCATGCACAGAAGTGGGATCCATCTAAAGGTGAGATGTTTAAGAGAACTTACTGAAAACATAGTCGTATTAAACAATATACTTGATAATGAAAATACTTCTGTTGCCGATGCCTATACATTGTTATCACACATTATGTTAGAAACAGGTAAAGCACACTCGGAGAAGTCAAATATATGTCAAAAGGTACAAAGCAAAAGTCAGACAAGAGTAACAAAATAAGCCTTGGTTTGACGCGACATGCAGGGAACAAAGAAAAAATATTTTACAGCCAAACAGAACTAAATTAAATGATTCTAGTCCCAACTGTAGAGATGTTGAAATTAGCAGTAAGAATACTTAAAAGTTCTCAGAAAATCGTACAGAGTTTAAACAAACACGACATAAGACGATTCGTATTCTAAAAGCTAATAGACCAAGAGAATATAGGGAAAACATTGAAATAAAAAAAGAGGAATTGAATGCCCTGTTAGTATGGATGATCTTTTCCTACATTTTAAATCATTGAATGTTCAACCAGATAGTATTGAGAATGAAAGTGATATTGACTGTGACTTGCAAGATTATCTGAATTTTCAAATGCACCAATAAATGGCAAAGACATTGACAAAGCTGTACAGCAACTCAAGAATGGAAAGGCTTGTGGGATAGATAAAAGACGAAATGAATATATAAAACAAAGCAGTCCAGTTCTCAAGACAAGTTATTGTAAACTTTTCAAGAAAGTTCTTGATGCAGGGACCATACCAGAGACTGGTTAGTTGGACTTATTCTGCCAATATACTAAAGAAAAGGTAGCAAAATGCACTGTAACAATTATAGAGGTACAACACTTTTAAGTTGTGCTGGAAAACTGTTCACAACAATTTTGAATAACTGACAAATTTTATAGAGAATAACAACACTTTTGCGGAAAATCAAGGTGGTTTTCGACGAGGTACTTCTACAACAGATCATATCTTTCTTTAAAGGAAGGTGAATTAATATTTTTAATAGTCGTTAAAAGCTATTGTTTTGTGTTTCCTTGTTTTCATGAAAGCGTTTGATTCCGTTGGAGGCAGGGATTATGGCAAAAGCTTATCAAAGAAGGTGTAAATGGAAAGATTTTGCAAGTAATCACGAATATGTATCAGCAAATAAATCTTGTATATTTATAGATGGGAGACAATCTGAATATTTTGGTAGTTTTAGAGATGTTCGTCAAGGTGAAAATCTTTCACCTTTGCTATTTTCTTTGTATTCGAATGATCTTGAACGATAATCTCACAGATCGTAACTGTGCTTTCTTAAATATTGATCGAATCTTCCTGATTTAGATTTGTTAAGTTACATTAGTTTACTTTTATTTTTATATGCTGAAGATATTGTTATTATTGTAGATTCTTTTTGGGTTTACAGCATGGTCTTGATATGTTAAGCGAGTATTGTAATACATGGAAGCTTAATGTTAATGTAGCAAAAACAAATGTTGTAGTCTTTAATGGACGCAATAATCCTAGAAAAAAAAAAAAACAAGTAAAGTTCAGAAACCAGTCTATAGAAATAGTACAGATTTTCCAAATATTTAGAATTTTATTTTTAGCAGAACAGGACATTTCTATAAATGTCAGAAGTATTTGTACGACCAAGCCCACTGTGCAATGTTTTCTGTATTAAAGATGGCAAAATATCAAATTTATCACCACAAAAAAACCATTGTAATGGACTTATACCAGTCATTGGTACTGCCTGTACTTTTATATGGGTGGTGAAGTTTGGGGATGTAGTGATTTAAGCTAATGGAAAGTTGTCAGCTTAAATTTTTGAAGCATCTTTTTCGTTTAATCGTTCTAACAAAACGGAATTGATATATGGAGAACTAGGAATATATCCTGTTTCAGTACAAGTATATGCACAAATGATGAAATGCTGGTCATCATTACTTTTTCCACAAGCAAACAAGTATCTTAAGGATTGTATAAAGTATTATATGATTTATACAGAAATCAAGGTTTTTACATGTAGGTGGTTGGTGTGTATACGAGATATCCAAATAGAAACAAGACTCGACCGTGTCTTTGTAGAAATGTTCGTAACTCGTTATATGACATTTACATACGTGCATGAAATGATGCTTTAGAATCTAGTAATAAGTGTTTATTTTATAGAAATTTTAAATGGAGTTTTGTCGTGAAAAATATATTGAAATGTTGCCTGATGTTTATACATACCCACTGTCACACTGTCACTTTTGCACTCGCGCATTCATGACAGCATTTACTCCATACGCACACGCAATCCTTCCAATCAACCAAAAGGCGCACTACCGAATGTTTTTCTTCTCCCCCTCTCCTTCGGGAAAACACTTTACTAAATCACATCAAAACCCCGTTATAAACAAATTTTATACAGGTAGCACTCTTTCTCTGAGAGGCAAAACGAACTCACTCAAGTCTTCATAAAGTCACGGACTCCACACAACATTGGCCCACAAAACTCCAGGACCAGGAAAATAAATGATTCTCTCAAACTCCTTGTGCTATGCCTGCATCCGAATTACGATCGCCTCATCCCTTTCAGGGATTCCCTGTCTCTTCTCAGAATCATCTCGCCCCCTCGATATCTCCCGTCCTGGTGTTATGACTTCCGGACTCCTCTCCCATCGACTCTTCTTGTCACTGGGAGATGAGTTCCATCTCCTCGCTCGTCTTTCCTGTCCCTGGAGAGAGACGAGTTCCGGACTCCTCTCCCTGGAGTCTTAATTCCTGGAGGCTGCCTACCGTGTGTTCCCCACCATGGCCATCTTCATACCACCTCACGGGGGGGTTGATAGTGTGAAAGGGTCGAAGGGCGAAGGGCTAAAGGGTGAAGGGCTGGTAATGACTGGTCGCAGCGAGACCAACGTATCCTGACAGGTTCGAGTCTCTAGGCAATCTGCTGGGTTAAAACTGATTTCTATCCTCCTTCATCCTAGTGAGTGCATACTCCAGTGTCAAAACACATGACCAGCACCTTACCTGCCCTTGTTTAAAACTATCACATCAGTGGTCACTTTTCACCCAATGTCCACCCTTCTTTCTTTACCGAGTTTAAACTCACAATTATTTTGGTGGTCGGCCCCGCTTCACTAGTAAGCCACTGGGAATATTCTTCTTTTCCGTTGTGGCATGGGGGAAAGGATTCATATGAATATCTACATGTGATGAGAGCGTCACCTTGCCTTGATGTGAGGGCAACGTCACTTGACACCCCCCATCCGGGGTTGAAAAAATTTTCTCCAGAAAATTTTTTTAGGTTATACAACCTCACTTAGAAAAACATCTTAGCCATGAATATCATAATGTGTATACATCACACATGTTTCACCAAATTAACAATCAACGTATAGAATCAATCATCGTGATCCACCATAAATTTGCATATTCAAACTTTCAGTCTTTCTAAAAAAAAATTCATTAAATTGATCACCATACTTCACAAAATACATTTCACAAATTACATGGATAAATCAATTAGTGGATATTAACCCAATTTCAAAGTACAAATTTGTTTATATATTAAGTTGTGAAAGCACATATTTTTCCCTTGATTTTGTCTCACATCCTGTGTTTCAAAAACCTCATGAAATATGAGAATATTCCATGTTGTAAATGTTTCTTCAATAGACATGTACAAAATAAACTTTAGTGTTTAACATAGGTTTTCTTTTCCCACATGTAATGTTATAGTCCTTTGTAAAGTCACATGCTTTCCATTGTTGACAGTGACAATTGAAAACAATTGGTATGTTCATTGCACAATCAAAACATGTGTATATACATTTCTAAAGGGATAATTTGCCTCAGCACACATCATATTAGTAATCTTCACAAGCAAGTTGGACATAAATAGTAAATGATGATTTTTCATTGGTTACGAAAGATAAAGCAAAGATTAGTTATGTAATACATCAACATCAAGTAGTTTTTGCTTGTAAAACATATAATCACTTCAACAAGCAAATTTTGCATTAATTACATCTTGGATTTACATCGTCAGTTAGCAAAATACTATGCACTGTCAAAGGTGATCACACCGTAATCATTTTGAAGGGGGAAAAGATCAAAAACATGAATAGTCGTTCCTGAAGGACAGTTACATTTGTCCTGGAGTATTCATACACGTGGACAATTAATCTGCCATGTCATTTGCTGTACCAGGCACTGGTTTCAAACAGTATTATTGGAATTCTGCAATGCCAAAGAACACCTTAATAATCTGCTGTTCTTAGTCTTTGACGATTTTCAAGAAAGTCTGTTGGCATGTGGTCAGTCGTAACCGAAAACTTTCTTACAGTCAAGAAAACCTGGCGAACTTATCACATGGACCATAAATAGCCAAGCCACTTCTCGCAATAGTGGAATATTTCTCTTGTGTCTTTGAGAACTTTTATGGTATTGGACTGGATTGTAACTAAGCACTTTTTTCCTGCAACAAGTACCGCTCCCCATTTACTTTGGAACTGGCATTCCTTTGTTCTCAAAATAATGTCTTTGAGAGGGAGGGGTAACAATAGAACAGGAATGAGTTGAGGGTTTGTTCTGAACACACCCAATGCCTTTGGCTCTCATAAGACCAACACTATACTTTTGTTTCTTCGTCCCTTTCGTCAGTTCAGTCAAAGGGCCGTTCAGGGACGGCAAAGGGGGGTACAGATCGTCTAATAGTAAAGGTCAAACAATCGATGAGTGACTCTGATCTGTTTCTTTGTTGTGGGTTGTGTAGGATAAAAATCTTTTCCACTTTTCATTCACTTCTGGCTTATTTTTCCCACTGAATTGTGTGACCAAAAACAGAGAGTTTGAAAACCGGACGAATTCTTCGCGATGGTTCCTTGAGTAAACCAAAAAATTTCTGAGTCTGGAAAAAAAAAAAACAGCTCGTTAAGTTAGAAAAGGAGGTACTCCATGGGAATTTTGCAGCCACCAAAATATCGGCAAAAAAAATGACTGCACAAATTCATGGGTTCAGGGCTTCGCATCATTCTAGCAAAAGAAGATGGGGCATTTTTGCAAACCGAATGGCATTTTCGTCCATATGGAAAAGACAAAAAGGTGTTTGAAATGCTGTAGTTTCATTGTCAACTTCAGCCATTGGACTGCCAGTATCATTTTGTACAAGGTCCCACTTTCACATAATAATTTCCTTGAGAGCTGACACAGAGTTCTTCCATTGTAGGTTTGGGCTCCGGCATCGGAACACAGTGATCCTTATTTAATTCCTGTAATCGATGAAGCAGAAACTCACCGAACCGTTCAGGGTTTGTCCACACATACTAAAATGGTGGAGATGTTAGGAGATGTAGAAGGTTCTATTACCTTTAAATCAGATTACATTGCATGCTCTTTCTCCTACAACCACACTCTTTTTTTGCAATTTGGCGGGCGGGTCTTGGTCTGGTTCGCACTGGTCATTTCAGTAGTTAACTGAATACGTTGGGGTTCAATACCAGTTACTGACATGGGGTCTATCCCGCTCTACACATCACTGAAGTCTTCTCAAAACTGTCTTTGAGCATGTTCATGTTTGGGTCTTGTATGCAATCATTCGACAGAACCTCATTATCACCTCTATGAAGTTTCACCACTTTTACAGACAGCCAGTAGGAAGGGGTACCAACTCTTCTGCCACCATGGTAGAGTTAACATCCTACATTTGTGTTTCTTTTTCAACAAACCTCTTGATCTGTCCCTGTACGTCACCAGTGGGTACTATTTCATCAATCGTTAATGCTCTTTCACTCGTCATGATGACATCAGTTTCCTGACCAGGGACCATATCGACCTCCAACTGACTGGTGCTGTATCCCCCGCCCCCCCGCCCCCACCCCATACTCTTTGTAGCTTCTCAACATACTTCTTCAATCATGTTCACACTGAATTACCTTACTCATATGTGTTTGCCATTTTGCTTTATAACTTAAAAATGCAGAAAATCGTTTTCGACCTCCTGAAAAGGAACCTTCCACATACACAGACCGCTTGCTGCTCGTTCACAGCTAAGTATAGTACCAAGGACTTTCACCCACCTCCCTCCCCTTACCACCTGAAGGAACGTGCCTTTGCTCTCTTTCTTGCCTCTGCAAAGACCTTGTACACACCATCTGTTTTTCTATCTAGGCTGCTGTTGAGCCAGCTCACATTGCATCCCTTTCACAAACGAATTATGCAGTTAATAAAGGTATCTGGTAAACAGTTTTACATGTCAGGTATGTACACCAGTCTTATTGTCCAGCCTGCCGTGTCCTCGGCTAAATCCAAGGTCCCTTGCGCTGCACGGTGTCCGAAAACGAACGCTCGAATGGTGATGAATCCCACAGCGTTTCGTTTCAGGCATTCACCATGTATCGCACGAAAGCAAAGCGGTATGGCAAACCGCCCCTATGATCCACCAATTTATTGGGGTTACCCTGCCTTGCAACCATTTTCTCATAACATGCGACTTCTACGCTCCCATTGAAACGGCCTCAACCATGCCATTCGCCATTTGGGGTATGATCTTCTGGCCGTGGTCTGCCTTGAAATGGACAGAGATATCTGAATTACAGCTCTGTAAAATTTCTATCATGAGATCAGAAATGAATTAGCGCCTTCACAATCGAGCGAGGAATTTCGTCTGGAGAACAACTCATCGGATAATAATCGCCATAAGGTAAAGCCTTCAGCGTCAACGACACGTATCCAATGTTATTCTGTCGATATTTCGAATCGGCATTACCCCCACTCCCTGTCGCTGTATCCACACAAAAGTTTAAGACTATAACGCGATGTTCGGTAGAAGACAGTGGTTAACGGCCCACACAAGACTCATTAGCAACTTCCCGAAATGGATACACGGATAATGAGAGGCATTTTGGTGCAAAGGTGAACACTGGGACAGCGAACTTTCTAGCAGATGTCTTATTGGCAGATTGTCCTCATTGAAATGCAGGAAGTTATCACTGTTAATATACACTTGGATGAGCAGACTGAGCCTCAATGTAAATCAATGCAAACTCAAAGAACCTATCTATCAATGTTCCTTTTGATTCCGACTCAGGGACACCATCCGCCGAACTCAACCTGCATCAATTGAAAGCCAAGTGGTGACGACAAATGTCTCTCAGCTATGCGAGCTTTGGAACGACAACTTGTTGTTTTCCTGTCCAGGTAACTCACACCTTGTAGAGAATGTCAGATTCCAGTATGACCTCTACGTTGGTTTGTACCGTTAGTTTTGTTCCGTTACAGTCTGGTTAGCAGCAGAAAGTATTGTCGTAGAGGATCTCGTCTTTTTCCTGCATTTCTTTTAGATCCATCTGGGGTAATCTGGAGTTCATCCAGTTTTAAGGCGCGTTGTGCTTTCCTGCTCTACGATGTCTGATTGGTACTCACATGACAAGAGAACAAACGATTTCCTCACAGCACCACCCATTGGGGTATGTAGCGATCACCTGGCAATTTGCCCCGGATCATGTCGCCAGATGGGTTATCAATGGGACAACGGCGGTAAGAAAACCGGAGTAGTTACGGTGTATCGACTGAATTTTCGCCAGCGGTAAACGTTTCAATCTGGCCTCCAAAACGACTACACTTTTGGATCAGTGTTGAGTTACTGGTTTTGAAGCACGAAAGATTTCCGTACAACAGCGTGGTTGCTCCCAGTGTCTCGCAAACCGAGCATGGGCAATCCATTGATGGCTCCGTTTTCTAACACCAGTCCTTCAACAGCTTGTTGTGGTGCCATTAACAAGGCCTTTTCACATTCAGTGGAGGGACTAATGGCGGGTTTTTGAATCACTTTGGTTTGAAGGGCAATTCCTTTTCAAAGGGAACTTGCAATCGCCAATTGAAACATCGCAGGTCTGATCGGCAGCTCTGACTGATTTTGTGAACTTCGGTTATGTCCCCGAAACTGGCCCAAAAGGTCTACGTGGTGGTCAGTTGTCCTCGACCTCGGAAACGTTTGCTGAGAAGCAACGGGTTTTTTCGGCGGTTGGTACTGGTATGAGGTAAGTCACTCGAACCGCGGAAAGATCCATGTCCGTTCCTAGGATAGGTATATCTTGAGGATCAGAAATGACCACGGATTTCCTTTCCTGTTAACTTCCCTGTCCGATGGGATAGTACATGACGCATGGACTCAAAGAGGAAAATTCTCCTTTCCTTGCTCGTCCCTTTTCGGGGTGAGCGGATGACCAATATTGATCAGCCATCTAGACACATTTCCTCAACGTTTTCAAATTGCCTTTCTTAAGGAAGTGGCCTGATCTTTGATCACGCTCTGGAAAAGTTGTTCTCTAGAAGGAGATCTCGCAGTGATTGAAAAGTTTGGTTCGTTTTAGTTAATTCGATCCATCGATCCAAACAATGACTCATACGGTTATCAGAAACGACGGGAAAGATTCTCCTTTGTCAGGGGAGGCACAGAACGAAACGTTCGCGAAAACGATCTGCAGAACAGTGAAAATTTCTCTTGAGAGTTCTTCCTTTCAACTGATCCAAGTTTAAAATTTTGTTTCGCTGCAAGTGAGTGGTTCAGTGTCAATGCGCGCTACCCTTAAACATCGTGCAATATACAATGTCCACCTTTTCCTTTGGCCAAACCACAAGACGTTGCGTGACTTTTCAAGCGAAAAAGAATAACTAGCGTGCATCGTTTTTTCCTCGTAAGGCGGCTACTTTTGGAATATATGCCGCTTTTGGTTGAGGTTGCGCTTCGGAAACGATGGGTGGAGGTTCTATCGATGCCCTGGGATTCTTTTAATTTCGCACAGTCTTAGTTCTATCTGGCTAAATTCAAATTGACGTTTCTTCAGCTTCAGTTCCCTCTGTTATCTTTTTTCTTCAATTTCAGCTTCCCTGTAGTCTATTTTCTTCAGACTTCCCTGGTAATTTTTTTTCTTCAACTTCCCTCTGTCTTTAGCCTGTCTGCCTTATTCTGCATGTTGCACATAATGGTAAAGTTTTTCTCCATCAAAACCCCGAAGCGTTACGTTGTCTTAAACATATGTATCAAAATATCCATTAATGAACCGTTCAACAGATATAAACACAAAACTATATCTCTAAGTATGAATAAAAATAAGGCGATATATGATGATGACTTTGTTTCACAAAATGTAATTTTAATTATACAAATACAGAATTCAATTTTACGGTAGTTAACAGAAAACAGCTTACTTAAACAGGGTGATATGAAATCCAAGGAATGTATTTTTTCCAAAAAAATAATTTGCAAACCTGCTATCAATTTGGAATTTAAAAAAATTGAAAGTTCAATGCCAAATCTGTTTTTCCCTAAGAAAGGAAAAATACACAATAAAGTTTTCTGAAAATAAATTCTTTATTATAGTTTTAGTTCTTATAATGATTTTTCTTGTTGTCGTCTTTCTTTCTTACTTAATTTCAAATTGAATTTACAAACAAATGTATCGCTTATACGCTAAGTGAATATAAATTTCAAAACAAATGGAAGCACAAACAATTAAACAGAGGGGATGAGAAACAAAACTAGCAGGAAATCCTACCTAAAGATGAAAATGTAGAGAATACTAGATAGGAGCTTATTGAGGAGCAAGTTAAGTTTAAGAGGTTTTGAAAAAAGGGGGTTGAAATGGAAATGAAAAAGATACACTGGGACCGGAACAGTGAGAAGAAATCAAGAAACAGCCAAAAGAAAAACCCTTGACAGCAACTAGTGGTTACTCGTCTCCCGTGAAACTGGAGACGGGGAAAAACTTAAATCCTGCACCAATATACACCACACTACAGTATAATACAAATACTAAACAATCCAATCAATAATTTGCACATCTCACCAAACTCAAAGAACTCTGCACACACACAGCAAAAAAAATAAATCAAAAGATAACAAATGTTTATTTTGGGCCTGCTGCTGAGCGGTAATCACTCCACCACCTACACTATTAGCGTGACGGAGGAGAAGTTGTTCCACACTCTGCGGGGCAAGGGGAAAAATTCAAACTGAAACAATAGGAAAGGGAAAGTAAAAGAAATAGATATTTACGAGAAGGGAAAGGACTATTCGGACTCCCCAACGGCATGCCCCTGCTTAAACGCAGAAGAGGTTGGGGCTATCAGTCCTGAGGGAAGGGGACATAAAAATCTAAACATACTCTATAGGGGAAAGGGACAGCGATTCCTTCAAACGCCTGCCCCCTTGCTGCCAGGTACGAGCATGAGGAGGGTGAGGCTATCGGGCTTCCTGAGGGGGGAAAGGGTCAAAGGAAAGCCTATCCAAAAAAAAAATCCTTAACGGAGTAGAGAACCAAAAAGAAATGTCAACCACCCCGCAACACATATAAAAATAGAAAATAAACAACAAATTGCAATATTATACACCATAAATAGTTAACTAATTTATTTTCTTTTATCTTCCTCAAACCTTGAGGGTCCAAATCAAAATCTTTTTTTCTCAGGCCCAAGGGCAAACAAATAGAAATCCTTCCTCTGATGGTACAAATAGAAAATCTTTTTCTTTTTTTTTTCTAGGGAAACCCAACGGCAGCTTCGTCGGTTGAAACTGGATGTCGGGGTTACCACTGTCACACTGTCACTTTTGCACTCACGCATTCATGACAGCATTTTACTCCATACGCACACGCATCCCTTCTAATCAACCAAAAGGCGCACTACCGAATGTTTTTTCTTCTCCCCCTCTCCTGCGGGAAAACACTTTACTAAATCACGGATCAAACACGTTTATAAACAAATTTTATACAGGTAGCACTCTTTCCAACTGAGAGGCAAACTAACTCATCAAGACATCATTGTATAGTCACGGCCTCACACAACATTGGCCCACAAATCAGACAGGAAAATAAATGATTCTCTCACTCATTGCTGCTATGCCTGCATCCGATTAGACTCGCCTCATCCTTTCAGGGATTCCCCTAGTCTCTCTCAGACTTCATCTCGCCCCTCGGATTTCTCCGTCCTGGAGGTTATGTCTTCCGATCCTCTCCCTCGACTCTTCTTGTCACTGGAGAGATGAGTTCCAACTCCTCTCCCTCGTCTTCTCTGTCCTGGTGAGATGTCGAGTTCCGACTCCTCTCCCTGGAAGTCTTAATTCCTTGGGGCTGCCTACCGGTGTGTTCCCACACCATGGCCATCTTCAACCACCTCACGGGGGTGAAGGTGAAGGTGTGAAGGGCGAAGGGTAAAAGGGTGAAGGGCTGGTAATGGTCTGGTCAGCAGCGAGGACCATACGTCCTGGACTGGTTCGAGTCTCTAGGCCATCTGCTGGGTTTAAAACTGATTCTTTCCTCCTTCCTCCTAGTTGAGTTGCATACTCAGTTGGGGCGCGTTCAAAACACAGACAGCACCTTACCAACTGCCCGTGTGCATCCCGAAACTTCAACTCAGTGGTCACTTTCAACCATTGACACCACCCTTCTTTCTTTACGAGTAGAATCACAATTATTTTGGGGACGCCCGCTACACTAGTCAAGCACATGAATAGTCGTCCTTTCGTTGTGGGCATGGGGAAATGGATTCATATTACTTTTATTATTATTATATAGGGTATTTATATAGCGCCTATCCTCGGTCACAGACCGAGCTCTAAGCGCTTTACATAATCACACTACCTAAACTACATGTGATGGAGGTCACTGCCTTGATGTGAGGCTACGTCACATTGACACCAATATTAGGTTTACTGTATGGCCCTTCGTGGTCGGCTGGCTATAAGCAGAAGAGTTGAATTGGATAGGATAACACGTCGGTCTCCACATCCACACCTGCATGCGAAGACAATCAAGCTGCCGCACCGCAACCACACATTCTGAATCCTTTTCTATCAATAGTTCTCCGATAAAAGAAAAATAAAAGTGAAACTGTTCTTTCTTGTATTTTATCTGCACCTCACTTTCTTTTGGCGAGCGGGGGGGGATGGGATCTTAATATTTTTTGTCTTTGGCCAATATATCTTTCAACGAATTTCCGCAAAAATGTATATCATCACTGTTGATCACTTCATTACTTCACCACGCACAATTTTTTCTCTTGGGTTAACAGTGACATTGACTCCTCCCATACAAACACATAACTCCATACAAACACATCACTCCATACAAAACAAAAAAAAAAAAAAACACATCACTCCTTTCAACTTGGTCCCATTCAACACATCATCCGCATACAACTGTCCCATACAAAACCTCATCACTCCATTAACATGTCCCATTCAAACACATACTCCCATTCAACTTGTCCCATACCCAAAAACCATCACTCCATTCACTATCCATACAAAAAACACATCACTCCAGACAACTTTTCACATTCTAAACACATCTATCCATAAAACTTATCCCATTCAAACACATCACTCCATTTCAACTTGGCCATTCAAAACACATCACTCCATACAAAACATCACTCCATTAAAACACATACTTCCATTCAACTTCTCCCATACATAAACATCAATCCATGCAAACACGTCACTCCATACAAAACTCTACTCCATACAACTTGTACCATACCATAACACATCACTCCATACAAACACATCACTCCATACAAAAACACATCACTCATTCAACTTGTCCCATACAAACCATCTACTCCATACAAAACACATCACTCATACAAACACATCACGCCATACAAACACTCACTCCTATTAACTAGACCCTACAAACACATCACTCCATATCAAACACATCACTCCATAACAAACACATCACTCCATCAACTTGTCCCATATCAAAACACATCATCCATACAAAACTTCCACTCATACAATTACAATACTCCATACAAAAACATGACTCCTTACAACTGGTCCATTCTAAACACATCACTCCATACAAACATGTCCCATACAAAAACATCACTCCTACAATTGTCCAATACAAACACATCACTCCATACAAAAACATCACTCCTTACAAACACATCAACTCCATTCAAACTGTCCCATACTAAAACCCACCCTAAATATCACTCCATTCAACTTGTCCCACACAATACACATCACTCCATACAAACACATCCACTCATTCAACTGGTCCCATAAAAACACATCACTCCATACAACTTGTCCCATACAAACACATCATCCATACAATCACATCACTCCATTCAACTTGTCCCCTACAAAACTCATCACTGCATGCAAAAAAACATCACTCATGCAAAACACATCACTTCCATACAACGTGTCCCATACAAACACATCACTCCCATTCAACTTTGTCCCATACAAACACATCATCATGCAAACACATCACTTCCATACAAACACATCACCCATACAACTTGTTCCATAACAAACTCATCACTCCATACAAAACATCACTCCATTACAACTTGTCCCATACAACAATCACTCCATACAAACACATCACTCCATTCAACTTGTCCCCTACAAACACATCACTCCATACAAACACATCACTTCATACAAAGAAATCACTCCATTATCAAACACATCACTCCATACAAACACATCACTACAATTCAACTTGTTTCCCATACAAACATCACTCCACACGAAACATCAATCCATACAACTTGTTCCATTCAAACTCATCACTCCATACAAACACATCTCTCCATACAAAAACTTCACTCCATTCAACTTGTTCCCATACAAGCACATCACTACATACAAAACACATCCACTCCATAACCAAACACATCTCTCCATCAACAGTCACATACAAACACATCACCTCAATACAAACACATCACTCCATTCAACTTATCCCATTCTAAAACACATTCACCTCCATTCAACTTGTCTCATACAAACCACATCACTCCATACAACTTGTCCCACTAAAACTCATCACTAAATTCAACTTGTTCACATTCAAACTCCCCCCCCCCTCACTCCATTCAACTTGTCCCTTACAAACACATCACTTCATACAACGTGTCCAATACAAACCACATTACTCGATACAAAACACATCACTCCCATTCAAACTCTGTCCCATACAAACAATCACTCCATACACTTGTCCCATTACAAAACACATCACTCCATACAAATTGTCCCATACAAACACATCACTCCATACAAACGTGGCCCATTTCAAACATATCACTCCATACAATCACATCACTCCATACAAACACATCACTCCATTCTAACAATCACTCCATTCAACTTGTCCCAGACAAAATCATCAGTCCATACAAACTGGTCCACACAAACACATCACTCATACATACACATCACTCTCCATTCAACTTGTCCATGCAAACGCATCACTCCATGCATCTTGTCCATACAAACACTTCACGCATACTATACACTTCAATATATCAATTTGTCCCTTACAAACACATCACTGCAGCATAACACATCACTACATTCAAACTTGTCCATACAAATTAACATCACCTCATCAAAACACATCACTCCATACAACTTGTCCCATACAAACACATCACTCCATTACAAACACATCACTCCATTCGACTTATCCCATACAAATAATTCACGCCATTCTACTTGTCCATACATAACACATCATCCATTCAACTGTCCCATGCAAAACAATCACTCTATTTCAACGTGTCCCATACAAACACATCACTCCCATACTCCCATACAAACACATTCACTTCCACACAAACACATCACTCCATTTAACTGTCCCATACAAAACACATCACTCCATACAAACACATCACTCCAATACAACCTGGTCCCTAAACAAAATCCTCACATAAAACTTGTCCCATACCAAATCACACACTAATACAACTTGTCCCATACAACTCATCTCTCCATACAACTTGTCCCATACAAACAATCACTCAATACAAACTTGTCCATACACAACAAATAACTCCCTTCAGCTTGTCCCATACAAACACATCAACTCCATCAACTTGTCCCATGCATGCAATCATCCATACCAATA
>JAFLJL010014378.1:0-12500 GCA_018398815.1 Conus ventricosus | reverse complement strand
TGCCTGATGTTCAGCAATGTCCTGAAAAATAAAAAACAAACTATTATTCACTGGAGTCCAACAAGTTGTTATTTGTGGACATGGACACTTTCTTGTTAATAAGAATCGTAACTTCAGTTTTGTTGGAAACAGTAACAGCAGGGGGGAGGGGGGGGGTCAATCACAAACATGCAACAGTTTTCAGTGGCAGCAGGCAGTGTGACTGCCTGACTGCCACTATGACAGTAACAATGTATGTTTCAGTTTGATGCCAACACTCAACAAAAACCAACAACTATCTTTACACCAACCATACACTGAGAATGAAATGAAACCCAAAAAGATCAACCACCCATTCCACAAACCTTACCTTCTTTACGCCACTGAGTTTGGCTCTCTTGCTCCTGACAGAATCCGTGTCACTGTTGCGTTTGAGGCTTGCACTTGCAGCTGGCGAATGAACAGAGAGTGCTTTAATACATTTTTCTGTCATAATAGTTGGCACAGCATCCTCTTCCAGCTGTCTTCGGACCCGAATTCCAGCTTCCACCTTTACTTTCCAGGTGTGTTGGTCTTGGAAACTGTGCTCTTCGAAGTGACGACCGCAAATGCCATGATAACGTCCCGAAGAACAAAATCTTTCCTCGGTGTGGTGACAAAATGTATCCACAATCGCCTAAACTGGCTGGAAGCACCTGGAAAAGCATGAACGCTTACTCTTTGCTTATTTCCTGATGAATTCCGCAACCAGACACAGCACACATATCTCACTTCAGCCGAACACGAAGAGCGACTTGGCTTGTCTACGTCATCAATCGGGAAACCCCCCTATTATCGAAATCGAGGCTCTCGTTCCTGTTTCAGCCTCTCGTTTTCCCAATCCGCAGGAATGCTGCTCTCACTGCAAAATGAGAGCACAGGCGGCTGATTCGGGCTGTGTTTCGCAATACGACCACATACCAAAACCGTGTATTTGGTCAAAATAGATTTGTAAAAATGGGTGAGATACCCTTTAATGGGGGAGTTGGCAGAGACACAGGCATTGGTGGTTGCACAAGTAGTGGATGAACTGTGATTGATTATCTGCTGGGTTCACCTGACCTTATTTGTTCACACATATTGCTGACTTTAGCGTTGATCCCTTTGACTCCATGCTTTCAGATGTTCACAGTCCAATTCTTTTATCTCTCAGCATTTCACGGAGAACGTCAAACAATACTCTCAATCAAAGTTCCAATTCTCTCTGAATTCTCTCTCAATCAAAGTTCCAATTCTCTCTGAATTCTCTCTCAATCAAAGTTCAAGTTCTCTCTGAATTCTCTCTCAATCAAAGTTCCAATTCTCTCTGAATTCTCTCTCAATCAAAGTTCCAACTCTCTCTGAATTCTCTCTCAATCAAAGTTCCAATTCTCTCTGAATTCTCTCTCAATCAAAGTTCAAATTATCTCTGAATTTTCTCTCAATCAAAGTTCAAATTCTCTCTGAATTCTCTCTCAATCAAAGTTCAAATTCCAATGAAAATAATAGAAGTGCAAGATGTCCTGAAACCAGTTTACCTTTTTCATGCACAGAAGTGGATCCATCTAAAGGTGAGATGTTTAAAGAGAACTTACTGAAAACATAGTCGTATTAAACAATATACTTGATAATGAAAATACTTCTGTTGCCGATGCCTATACATTGTTATCACACATTATGTTAGAAACAGGTAAAGACACACTCGGAGAAGTCAAATATATGTCAAAAGGTACAAAGCAAAAGTCAGACAAGAGTAACAAAAATAAGCCTTGGTTTGACGCGACATGCAGGGAACAAAGAAAAAATATTTTACAGCCAAACAGAACTAAATTAAATGATCTAGTCCCAACTGTAGAGATGTTGAAATTAGCAGTAAAGAATACTTAAAAGTTCTCAGAAAATCGTACAGAGTTTAAACAAAACATGACATAAGACGATTCGTATTCTAAAAAGCTAATAGACCAAGAGAATATAGGGAAAACATTGAAATAAAAAAAGAGGAATGAATGCCCTGTTAGTATGGATGATCTTTTCCTACATTTTAAATCATTGAATGTTCAACCAGATAGTATTGAGAATGAAAGTGATATTGACTGTGACTTGCAAGATTATCTTGAATTTTCAAATGCACCAATAAATGGCAAAGACATTGACAAAGCTGTACAGCAACTCAAGAATGGAAAGGCTTGTGGGATAGATAAAAGACGAAATGAATATATAAAACAAGCAGTCCAGTTCTCAAGACAAGTTATTGTAAACTTTTCAAGAAAGTTCTTGATGCAGGGACCATACCAGAAGACTGGTTAGTTGGACTTATTCTGCCAATATACTAAAGAAAAGGTAGCAAAATGCACTGTAACAATTATAGAGGTACAACACTTTTAAGTTGTGCTGGAAAACTGTTCACAACAATTTTGAATAACTGACAAATTTTATAGAGAATAACAACACTTTTGCGGAAATCAAGGTGGTTTTCGACGAGGTACTTCTACAACAGATCATATCTTTCTTTAAAGGAAGGTGAATTAATATTTTTAATAGTCGTTAAAAGCTATTGTTTTGTGTTTTCCTTGATTTCATGAAAGCGTTTGATTCCGTTTGGAGGCAGGGATTATGGCAAAAGCTTATCAAAGAAGGTGTAAATGGAAAGATTTTGCAAGTAATCACGAATATGTATCAGCAAATAAAATCTTGTATATTTATAGATGGGAGACAATCTGAATATTTTTGGTAGTTTTAGAGATGTTCGTCAAGGTGAAAATCTTTCACCTTTGCTATTTTCTTTGTATTCGAATGATCTTGAACGATATCTCACAGATCGTAACTGTGCTTTCTTAAATATTGATCGAAATCTTCCTGATTTAGATTTGTTAAGTTACATTAGTTTACTTTTATTTTTATATGCTGAAGATATTGTTATTATTGTAGATTCTTTTTGTGGTTTACAGCATGGTCTTGATATGTTAAGCGAGTATTGTAATACATGGAAGCTTAATGTTAATGTAGCAAAAACAAATGTTGTAGTCTTTAATGGACGCAATAATCCTAGAAAGAAAAAAAAACAAGTAAAGTTCAGAAACCAGTCTATAGAAATAGTACAGATTTTCAAATATTTAGAATTTTTTAGCAGAACAGGACATTTCTATAAATGTCAGAAGTATTTGTACGACCAACCCACTGTGCAATGTTTTCTGTATTAAAGATGGCAAAATATCAAAATTTATCACCACAAAAAAACCATTGTAATGGACTTATACCAGTCATTGGTACTGCCTGTACTTTTATATGGGTGTGAAGTTTGGGGATGTAGTGATTTAAAGCTAATGGAAAGTTGTCAGCTTAAATTTTTGAAGCATCTTTTTCGTTTAAATCGTTCTAACAAAACGGAATTGATATATGGAGAACTAGGAATATATCCTGTTTCAGTACAAGTATATGCACAAATGATGAAATGCTGGTCATCATTACTTTTTCCACAAGCAAACAAGTATTCTTAAGGATTGTATAAAGTATTATATGATTTATACAGAAATCAAGGTTTTACATGTAGGTGGTTGGTGTGTATACGAGATATCCAAATAGAAACAGACTCGACCGTGTCTTTGTAGAAATGTTCGTAACTCGTTATATGACATTTACATACGTGCATGAAATGATGCTTTAGAATCTAGTAATAAGTGTTTATTTTATAGAAATTTTAAAATGGAGTTTTGTCGTGAAAAATATATTGAAATGTTGCCTGATGTTTATACATACCCACTGTCACACTGTCACTTTGCACTCGCGCATTCATGACAGCATTTACTCCATACGCACACGCAATCCTTCCAATCAACCAAAAGGCGCACTACCGAATGTTTTTTCTTCTCCCCCTCTCCTTCGGGAAAACACTTTACTAAATCACATCAAACACGTTATAAACAAATTTTATACAGGTAGCACTCTTTCCACTGAGAGGCAAACTAACTCACTCAAGACTTCATAAAGTCACGGCCTCCACAACAACATTGGCCCCCCAAACTCCAGACCAGGAAAATAAATGATTCTCCCCACTCCTTGATGCTATGCCTGCATCCGAATTACGACTCCCCTCATCCTTTCAGGATTCCCTGTCTTCTCAGACATCATCTCGCCCCTCGATTTCTCCCGTCCTGGAGATATGACTTCCGGGACCTCTCCCGATCTTCTTTGTCACGGAGAGATGAGTTCCAAAACTCCTCTCCCTCGTCTTTCCTGTCCTGGAGAGTGACGATTTCCCCGATCCTCTCCCTGGAGTCCTTAATTCCTGGGGCTGGCCTACCGGTGTGTTCCCCACACATGGCCATCTTCAACCACCTCACGGGGTGAAAGGTGAAGGGTGAAGGGCGAAGGGTAAAAGGGTGAAGGGTGGTAATGACTGGTCAGCAGCGAGGACCAACGTCCTGACAGGTTCGAGTCTCTAGGCCATCTGCTGGGTTAAACTGATTCTTTCCCCCTTTCCCTCCTAGGATGCTTTATCAGTGTTCAAAACACATGACCAGCACCTTACCAGCCTTGTTAACTATAAACTCATGGTCCTTTCACCCAATGGACCCCCCTTCTTTTTTTAAACGAGTATAACTCACAATTATTTTGGGGACGCCCGCTACACTAGTCAAGCCACATGAATATTCTTCCTTTTCCGTTGTGGCATGGGGAAATGATTCATATACTAATACATGTGATGGAGCGTAAATTTGCCTTGATGTGGGGTACGTCACATGCACCCCCCATCCTGGGATGAAAAAATTTTCTCCAGAAAATTTTTAAAGGATATACAACTCACTTAAACACTCTTCAGCCTTAAATCCAAATGTGTATCCATACACATGTTTCACAAATTAACAATCAGTATAGAATCAATCATCGTGATCCACCATAAATGCATATTTCAACTTTCAGTCTTTCTAAAAAAAATTCATAATTGATCACCATACTTCACAAAATCATTTCACAAATTACGGGATAAAACAATTAGGGATATTAACAATTCAAAGTACAAATTGTGTTTATTTTATTAAGATTGAAGCACTTTATTTTCCCTGATCTTTGTCTCACATCCTGTGTTTCAAACCCTCATGAAAATGAGAATATTTCCAAGTGTAAATGTTTCTCAATAGACATGTAAACAAAATAAAACATAGTTTAAATAGTTTTTTCCCACATGTATTTTATAGTCCATTGAAAAGTCCATGCTTTCCATTGTTGACAGTGACAAATGAAAAAAACATTGGTTTGTCTCATTGCACAATCAAAACATGTGTATAATACATTTCTAAAGGGTATTTGCTCATCCCCAACATACATATATATTTCATCTTAAACAAGCAAGTTAGACATAATAGTACATTGATAAATTTTTTCATTGTTTTAACGAAAGAATAAAGCAAGATAGTTATGTAATACATCAAACATCAAGTAAGTTTTTGCTTGTAAACATTTTAATCACTTCAAAGCAAATTGCATAATCCCAAAATTGGATTTAAATCGTCATAGCATACAATGCCCTGTCAAATGTGATCACAACCGTAAACATTTGAAAGACAAAACATGAATAGTCTTTCCTTGAAGACAGTTACATTTGTCCATAAATTTATTCATACACGTGACAATAAATCTGCATGAATTTTGTGTCCAGCCTGTTCAACAGTAAATTGGAATTCCTGCATGCCAAAGACACTATTAAAAATCTGTTTCTTAGTCTTTGACGATTTCAAGAAGTCAGTGGCCTGTGGTCAGTCTGTAACCGAAACTTTCTTCCAGTCAAGAATGGCAACTTTCACATGCCATACAATCCAGCACTCTCTTCAATAGTGGAATATTTCTCTGTGTCTTTGAGAACTTCTTCTGGCGTATTGCACTGGATGTAAAAAGCCTTTTTTCTGCAACAGTCCGCTCCCATTCTTTGAACTGGCCAGTCTCAAAATAAAGTCTTCTGAGAGGAGGTTAACAAAGAACGGAATGAGTTGAGGTTTCGAACACCTCAAAGCTTGGCACTAAATGACCACAAAATTTACTTTTGTTCTTCGTCCCTTTCGTCAGTTCAGTCAAAGGGGCCGTCAGGACCAAAGTGGGTACATATCGTCTATAGTAAGACAACAATCCGTGAGTGACCTGATCTGTTTCTTTGTTGTGGGTTTGTGTAGGATAAATCTTTTCCACTTTCTTTCCTTGGTCATTTTTCCCACTGAAATATGTGACCCAAAACTCAAAAGATTTGAAAACCGCCGAATTTTGAGGGTCTGCAGTCAAACCAAACTTCTGAGTCTGGAAAAAACAGTGTAAGTTAGTAAAGAGGTCATCCATGACTTTGCAGCCAACAAATCGTCAAAAAACTGACTGCACCACATTCATGGATTTTTCAGGCCCCATCATTCTAGCAAAAAAGCTGGGGGCATTTTGCAAACCCCGAATGCATTTTCGTCATTGGAAAGACCAAAAGTTTTTTGAAAGCGTTTTTCCCTTTGGGCAACTTCACCTTTGGGAAACCCTGCCAGTACTTTGTCAAGTCACTTTCACAAATAATTTCCCTCTGAGAGGAAACAAAATTCTTCAATTCTGGGATGGCCCGGGCTCGAACCATGATCTTATTAAAATTCTTTCATGCCGAAAACGCCTCGAACCGTCAGGTTTGTCCACAATCAACGGGTTTGGGGCTGTACGGGATGTAAGGTTCATTACCTTAAACCACATTACATTGATTTCTCCCTCTTAACCCCCCTTTTTTTTGCAAATGGGAGGGGGTTAGGTCTGGTCCGCACTGGTAATTTCAAATTAACTAAATTTACTATGGGGTTCAATACCAGTTACTGTACCTGGGTATCCGTACACATCTGAAGTCTTAAAAATGTCTTTGAGCTGTTCTGTTTGACTTGTAGACAAATCATTCGACAGACCCATCCTAGGTTTCACCTTAACGACGAGTGGAAGGGGTACAACATATTGCCACGGTAGGTTAACACTCCTACATTTCTGTTTCACAACCTTTGACTGTCCCTGTCGTCCACATGGTCAATTCATCACTGATAATGTCTTCATGTTACTCATTTCGACACAGGACATATCCACCAACTGCCGGGTGATGCAACATTTGTACGTTCAACAACTTCTTCAACATGTTCACATGGAATACCTTCTCAGTGTTTGCCATTTTGATCTTATAATTAACTGCGAAATTTTTTCGACCACCTGAAAAGGACCCTTCCACATAACACGAAGCTTGTTATGTTCATCAGTAAGTAGTACAAGGACTTTATCCCCTACACTGAAGGAACGTGCCTTTGCTTTTCTGTCTGCAAAGCCCTTGTACACATCTGTTTTTCTATCAGCTGACTGTTGAGCCAGCTCACATGCATCCTTCAAACGATTATGCAGTTCATAAACGTATTGGTAAACAGTTTTACTGTCAGGTATGTCCTCTTATTTGTCCATTGTGTCATCAGTAAATCCAAGGTCCCCTTGGTGAGTGCCCGAAAAGAAGCTCGAATGGTGAGATCCCGCGTTTCGTTCGGCCCATTTCCCTGTTTTGCGAAAGCAAAGCGGTATAAAAACGATCCCTTCATGGGGTTTCCTGCCTTGCAACCTTTCTAAACATGGACTTCAACGTTCCATTAAAAACGTTAAAACCATGCCATTCGATTGGGGATGATATGGGTGGTTTGAAATGGAAGAATTGACAACAGTCTGTAAATTTCTCTCATGAATCAGAATAAATTGCTTTCCCACAATCCGAGAGAATTTCGTCTGGAAGACCCACTCTGGAAAAATCGCAAGAAAAGCTTCAGCGACAGACACTGTTATCAATTTTCTTCAGTGGAATCGCCTCTGGATACCTTGTCGCTGTACCACCAAAGTTAAGATATAGCGATGTCCGGAAGAAGACAGTGGTAAAGGCCCAACAAGATCAATAGCCACCTTCCGAAATGGAACGGAAATGAGAGGCATTTTGTGAAAAGGGTTTGCACATGGGACGCGACCTTTCTGAGATGTCTTTTGGCGATGTCACATGAGGGGCAGTATTCTGTAACTTCCTTTGTGACACCTGGCAATAAAAAGAATCAAGAACTCTCTTTAATGTTCTTTTGATTCCACAGTGACCAGCGAACAATGCATCATGAGCCGTGTGTAGCACTGTCTCTCTAAGTGGCTTTGGAACGACAACTTGTTTGTTTTCCTGTCCAGGTACACAACCTGTAGAGAATGTCAGATTCCAGTATGTACGTTGGTTTGTCCGTTAGTTTGTCCGTTACAGTTGTTTAGCAGCAGAAAGTATTGTCGTCAGCGTCTCGTCTTTTTCCTGCATTTCTTTTAGATCATCTGGGTAATCTGGGTTCATCCAGTTTTTAGCGGGTTTGTAGCCTTTCCCTGCTCTACGATGTCGATCTGGTACCACAAGACAAGGAACAAACGATCCTCCAGCCCCCACCATGTACTGTAGCGACACCTGGCAAATTGCCCAAGATCAAGTCGCAGACTGGGTTATCAATGACACAGGCGGTAAGAAAACCGGAGTAGTACGGTGTATCGACTGAAATTTTCGCCAGCGGAAACGTTTCAATTGCCCCCAAACGACCTACACTTTTGGACAATGTTTAGATATGGTTTTGAAGCACGAAAGATTTCCGTACACCAGCAGTGGTGCACCCAGTGTCTCGCAACCGAAGCCTGCAATCCATTGATGGCTCCGTTTTCTAACACCAGTCCATCAAAAAGCTTGATGTGGTGCCAAAACAAGGCCTTCTTCACAATCAGTGGAGACTAATGCGGGTTTTGAATCATTTGGTTTGAAAGGGCAAATTTCCCTTTTTAAATGGAACTTGCAATCGCAATAGAAACATCGCCCTTGTCTGATCGGCAGCTGACTGATTTTGTGAACTTCGGTTCTGTCCCGAACTGGGCCCAAAAGGTTACGTGGTGGTCGTTGTCCACGACCTCGGAACGTTTGCTGGAAGGGAAGGGTTTTTCCGGGTTTAGTACGGGGACTGATGAAAGTCACTCGAACCGCGGAAAAATCCATGTCGTTCTAGGTAGGTATATTTCCTTGGGGACTCAGAAATGACCCCCGATTTTCCTTTCCTGTAACTTCCTGTCCTGGGATAGTACATGCGCATGAGACTCAAGTTGGAAAATTCTCCTTTCCTAGCCACGCCCTTATTCGGGTGAGCGATACATATTGATCAGCCTCTGACACATTTCCTCAACGTTTCAAATTGCCTTTCTTTAAGGAAAGTGGCCAGATCTTTGTCACGCTCTGGAAAAGTTGTTTTTCTAAGAAGGAGTCTCGCAGTGATTGAAAGTTTTGTTCGTTTTAGATAAATCGATCCATCGATCCAAACATGACTCATACGGATCAGAACGACGGAAACGATTCTCCTTTGTCAGGGCGCACAGAACGGAAACGTTCGCGAAAAAAGATCAGCAGAACATTGAAAATTTTTTGAGGAGTTCTTCTTTCAACTGATCCCAAGTTAAATTTTTTTCGCTGCATAGTGGTACAGTGTCAAGCGCTACCCTTAAACAACGACGCAATATACAATGTCCACTTTCCTTTGGCCAACACAAGACGTTGCGTGACTTTCAAAGCGCAAAAGAAAACTATCGATGTTTATCCGTTTTTTCTCCCAAAGGCGGCAACTTTGGAATATATGCGCTTTTGGTTGAGGTGCGCTTGCGGAACCGACTGGTGGAGGTTCTCTCGATGCCGGATTCTTTTAATTTCAGACTCAGTCTCTAGTTCTAACTGCCTCAACTTTAAATTGACGTTTTTCAGCTTCAGCTTCCCTCTGTAATCTTTTTCTTCATTTCAGCTTCCCTCTGTAGTCTATTTTCTTCAGTTCCCTCTGTAATTTATTTTCTTCATACTTCCCCCTGTCTTAGCCTGTCTGCCCTTCTCTGCATTGTTGCAAATAATTGGTAAGTTTTTCTCCATCAAAACCCAAGCGTTCCGCTTGTTTAACAAAATTTATCAAAATATCCATAATGAAAACCCTCAAAAGATATAAACACCCAAAACAATCTCTAAGTATGAATAAAAATAAGGCGTTTATGATGATGCTATATGTTTCACAAAATGTAATTATAATATATACAAATAAAGAATTCAATTTCCGGTTTTTAACAGAAAACAGCTTACTTAAACAGGGTTTGATATGAAATCCAAGGAATGTATTTTTCCAAAATAATTTTCAAACTGCTATCAATTTTGGAATTTTTAAAAAAAATGAAGTTCAAAGCAAATCTGTTTTTCCTAAGAAAGAAAAAACACAATAAAGTTTTCTGAAAATAAATTCTTTATAAAGTTTTAGTTCTTTAAATTTCTTGTTGTCAGTCTTTCTTTCTTACTTAATTTCAAATGAATTTACAAAACAAATGTATCGCCTTATACGCTAAGTGAATATAAATTTACAAAACAAATGGAAGCACAAACAATTAAAAGAGGGGAAGAAACACAAACTAGCAGAAAATCCTACCTAAAAAAATGAAAATGTAGAAGAAAACTAGATAGGAGCTTTTTGAGGAGGAAGGTTTAAGAGGTTTTGAAAAAGGGGGTGAAAAGGAAATGAAAGGATACACAGGACCGGAACAGTGAGAAGAAATCAAGAACAGCAAAGAAACCCTCAGACAGCACCCCAGTGGTTACTGTCTCCCGTGAAACTGGAGACGGGAAAAACAAATCCTGCACAATATACACCACACTACAGTAATAATACAAAAAACTAAACAATCAATCAATAAATGCACATTCACCCAAACTCAAAGAAAATCTCGCACACACACAGAAAAAAAATAATCAAAAGATAAAAAAGTTTATTTGGGCTGAGCGGTAATCAACTCCACCACCTACACTATTAGCGTGACGGAGGAGAAGTTGATCCCACCTCTGAGGGGCAAGGGGAAAAATCAAACTGAAACAATAGGAAAGGGAAAGAAATAGATAATTCGAGAAGGGAAAGACTATCGACTCCCCAACGCCATGCCCCCCTGCTAAACGCAGGAAGAGGTTGGGGCTATCAGTCCTGGGGAAGGGGACCAAAAATCTAATCTCTAGGGGAAGGACGCGATTCCTCAACGCCCTGCCCCTTGCTGCCAGGTACGAGCAAGAGGAGGTTGAGGCTATCGGTCCTGAGGGGGGAAAGGGTCAAAAGGAAATCCTACCAAAAAAAAAAACCTTAACGGAGTAGAGCAACCAAAAGAAATGTCAACCACCCGAAAACACATTTTAAAAAAAGAAAAAAACAACAAATGCAATATTATACACAATAAATAGTTAACTAATTTATTTTCTTTTTTCTTCCCTCAAACCCTTGAGGGTACAAATCAAACTTTTTTTTCTCAGGCCCCAAGGGCACAAATAGAATCCTTCCTCTGAAGGTACAAATAGAAAACTTTCTTCTTTTTTTTTTCTAGGGGAAACAAACGGCAGCTACGTCGGTGAAACTGGAGTGGGGTCACCACTGTCACACTGTCACTTTTGCACTCACGCATTCATGACAGCATTTACTCCATACGCACACGCAATCCTTCCAATCAACCAAAAGGCGCACTACCGAATGTTTTTTCTTCTCCCCCTCTCCTTCGGGAAAACACTTTACTAAATCACATCAAACACGTTATAAACAAAATTTTATACAGGTAGCACTCTTTCCCCTGAGAGGCAAAACTAACTCACTCAAAACATCATAAAGTCCCCGGCCTCCACACAACTTGGCCCCCAAACTCCAAAACCAGGAAAAAAAATGATTCTCTCACTCATTGATGCTATGCCTGCATCCGAATTTCGACTCGCCTCATCCTTTCGGATTCCCTGTCTCTCTCGGAAATCATCTCGCCCCCCCGATTTCTCCCCTCCTGGAGATATGACTTCCGACTCCTCTCCCTCGACTCTTCTTGTCAAATGGAGAGATGAGTTCCAACTCCTCTCCCTCGTCTTCTCCTGTCCCTGGAGAGATGACGAGTTCCCGACTCCTCTCCCTGGAGTCCTTAATTCCTGGGGCTGCCTACCCGGGGTGTTCCCCACCCATGGCCATCTTCAACCACCTCACGGGGTTTAAAGGTGAAGGGTGAAGGGCGAAGGGTAAAAGGGTGAAGGGCTGGTAATGGTTTGGGCAGAGCGAGGACCAACGTCCTGACAGGTTCGAGTCTCTAGGCCATCTGCTGGGTTTAAAACTGATTCTTTTCCTCCCTTTCCCCCTAGTGAGTGCATACTCAGTGTTTAAAACACATGACCAGCACCTTACCAGCCCCTTTTTAAACTATCACTCAGTGGTTTACTTTCACCAATGACCACCCTTCTTTCTTTACCGAGTATAACTCACAATTATTTTGGGGACGCCCGCTACATAGTTTAAGCCACATGAATATTCTTCCTTTTCCGTTGTGCATGGGGAAATGTTCATATTTCTATTATTATTATTTAATTGGGGTTTTTTATATAGCGCCTTCTCGGTCAAAAGACAGTCTCTAAGCGCTTACAATAACACACTACC
>JAFLJL010014376.1:17500-20391 GCA_018398815.1 Conus ventricosus | reverse complement strand
ATGTCTTCAAAACAGACGAGTATATGTCTCTTCTATTACATTTTTCTATTTAGAAAAATGTCATGTATACGTATCTGCTTCTTTGCTCGGCAGAAATGGCGACAAAGTGGCTGCTGTTGATAGAATGTGGAGCATCAGCATCTTTTAGATATATCATTACCGTGTTTAGTTTCCTGTTGCGTGTCGTGTGAGTCCGGGCCAGCAGAGGTACCGTAATCTTCGAGAAAAGAAGAAATGTGGGTTAAGCCTTTTTTTTTTTTTTTAAACGGTTGCGCATTTTTTTTTATAGACACACTAGAGGACGTACCAGGAGATAAAGAAGGCAGAAGATCTCCGTTATCACGGCCAACCGTCACTCAAGCCGCTGTTGGGTAAGCAACTTCGACTGCCTCTGTGCACTTTATGAATGAACAGGCAGCAGGGCTGCAACGTGTCGTGGCTTCAGAGTTACTGATGTGTCTGTTCCCATGTAGATATGATAATGTCTTTCACCTCCATCCGATTTGTCATTCTAATATTGCTCCTATGCACTGCGTGCCTGGGGATAGGTATAGCATGGAGTTGTATTAATCACATGTATGTATTAAATGGTTTATGGATTTTATTCTTTTTATATAACATCACGACACGGTAACTTCTAGGGTGAAGGTGCATTGTCAGTGTAATGTGGGTAGAGTTTACATGAAAGAATGCGAGATATTCATTGGTATCAAGAAGCGCTCAAAAAGGGAAGTACCTCTTTGTGTGTTGCTGGTGGTTGGATTATCATTTTTGGTTTTTCTCTTTATACGTACCAGGTAATAGTCTACATACCACGGCCAAGTTTCTTTCGACCGGAACACTGATGTGAATAAAGTGCCAGAACACGAACTATACATATAACATGCACACACACAGGTAGTCAGTCATGTCATCACCGTCACACCAGCATTCTTTGTCATAAACATAATTTGTCGTGTCATTTGTTAGTCATCCGTCAAAGTATTTTGGAAGAAATTCGATTCTTGGGTTCCTTTGGATTAAAAAGGGAACATAGATGTGAAACAGTTTTGTGGATTTTACTGTCCGTCTTTTGTTTACTGGTCACATACCTATATATACACACAGTCCACTTTCCAATGCCCCTCCATCCCCCTGACACATCCTCTCTATCACCTCGCCCCATTAATGGCAAATGTAGTTCTGTGGGCGTGAGAGTGTTGACAATGAAGCACAAGCCATCTCTGCGGTGTCTTTGGTTCTTGGTACCCCACCCTTTCTGCCCCAGCGGAAACGCGTTCCTTCCGTTCAGGCACTGTGTGCAATATTGGCGTAACACATAATTATGGCTAATCGTTTCACTCGTTTCCTTTTTCTTTTTTCCCGCCTTCTTTCTTTCTTTCTTTCTTTCTGCCTTTGTGTTAACCTTCCTTTCTGCCACCCTCTTTCTGTCATTCAGTTTGCCCCCCCCCCCCCCTTTTTTTTTTTTTGTCCCCTTCTTTCCTTCTTTACGTGTTTTTCTTGTTTGCTTTCTGTTTCCTCTTTCTTTCTTCGTACTTTGTGTGTGTGTGTGTGTGTGTGTGTGTGTGTGTGTGTGTGTGTGTGTGTTTGTTAGTGTGCGTGCATGCGTGCGTGCGTCCGTGTGTGTGTGTGTGTGTTTACGACTCGTGAACGCAGAATTGTGTGTGTGTGTGTGTGTGTGTGTGTGTGTGTGTGTGTGTGTGTGTGTGTGTGTGTGTGTTAGTGTGCGTGCATGCGTGCGTGCGTCGTGTGTGTGTGTGTGTTTACGACTCGTGAACGCAGAATTGTGTGTGTGTGTGTGTGTGTGTGTGTGTGTGTGTGTGTGTGTGTGTGTGTGTGTGTGTGTGTGTGTGTGTGTGTGTGTTTGGTCTTCCTGCCTTTTCACTTTGCACCCTGTCACCTTTTTTTCTCTGTCTTTATTCTTCCTTCATTGTCTGTCATGCACTTTTGTTCTCCCTTTCTCTTTTTTCTTCTCGTCATTTTCTTTCTTCATTTCTTTTCCCTTCGTTGTCTGCCATGTTTGTGTTTTCTTTTTGTCTTTATCCTTTCTTCTTCAAGTTCTTTATTTCTGTCTGTCTTTCTGCTTGTATCCTTTTTTTTTCTCTTACGTGAATTCTCTCTCTCTCTCTCTCTCTCTCTCTCTCTCTCTCTCTCTCTCTCTCTCTGTCTCTCTCTCTGTCTTTGTGTGTGTGTGTGTGTGTGTGTGTGTGTGTGTGTGTGTATGGTGTGTGTGTGTGTGTGTGTGTGTGTGTGTGTGTGTGTGTGTGTGTGTATATGTGCGTGTGTGTGTTTATTTTGATCTCCCTTGCATCCTTAAATGGATCCTCAAGCATAGGCTCAAAGATTGTCCCCTACATTTTACGCTGTTTGCATAGTGTTTTTAGTTTTTCAGCAACTTTTTTCCACTTTACACTGTCATTTTGTTTTATTCTACTACCTTTCGCTGGCTGCTTTGGGGGTGCTGTTGGATTCTTTTTTTGAACCCTTGGTGATGAGAACACCACAGAATTACGGACTGTGCTGTGTCTCTATTTGACACCAAGAGCACAGACACAATCAGCCGTGTCTCCCTGGTGAGTCCGATCCAGCGGACGAAAGGCCTAGGAGCAGACGATACATAAAGATGTGCCTTTGACAGGAATTGCGATGGTTCCCTTAGCAGCTAGTGAAAGGTTTTCCTACTTACAGTACACATTTTCTTCTTCTTCAACAACCCCCCCCCCCCCCCACCCCACCCACCCTTTTGATATTTTTTCCCCTTTCCAAATCTTGCCAGGTCATTATCATAATGATGGAAGAATTGTTAACCTGCACTTGTTTTCCCCCACAACTTAATTGTTCAGCACTGTATTGTTTGGTCAATCAGTGGGCGATTGCATCTCTTAGGAGAT
>JAFLJL010014376.1:0-10000 GCA_018398815.1 Conus ventricosus | reverse complement strand
TGACCTGGACGTACTGCTGGGCTGTCAGGTGACCTTCCACGCGCACCAGCTGGCTCCTGCCTGTGTTGCTGATGGCCCCCCATACCATGACATTGCCGCCACCATGCGGAGGTGCCTCGTCGACGCAGTTCTGCTGGTTGTCGTTCATTAACCCGGCGGTAAACCCTTCGCCTCCTGTCATGGCGCTGCAGCAGAAACTGTGACTCATCCGAGAACCAGACGTGTCGCCAATGGTTCCTCAGTGTCCAGTGTCTGTGTTGCGTAGCCCATTGCAGTCTGGTCTGTCGATGGCGCCCCGTCATTACGTTGCCACGTAGGGGCCTGTAAGCCCTCAGCCCAGCAGCATGCAGCCTGTTCCGGACAGTCTGGTCGGAGATGCGACGGACACCAGCGCATGCCTGGACAGTGGACGAGGCCGGCAGGAAGCGATTGCGGAGATGTCTGAGCCGTATAAAGCGGTCCTGGGCTGGCGTTGTGATATGAGGTCGGCCTGACCTCGGGGCATCAGCTGATGACCCTGTCCTCTGGAAGCGAGTCCAAAGTCGGCATATGGTACTGGGGGAGACATTCAAAGCATGGGCCACATCAGTTGCACTCTGACCAACTTGCAAACGACCCAGGGCGTTTTCTCTCTCTGCTGGGCTCAAACGTGGCATGCTGTTTTTTGGTACGGTGTGCCTGCCGGTTGCCAAAATGACCCGCTTTTATACTGCACTATGACCATGGTGTGTGTGTGTTCACCACTGAGTTGGGCATGCTTTGCAGGCGAAACAACAGAAGCACAACCCAATGTTTGCACTGTCGCACCTGGCCCACAACACGCACGTGCACATAGTGACAACCTGAATCAATGTTATCCTAGCACGTCGACGTTCAAGACATACATCAGGGCCGGTTTTTGGCGTGTTCTCAACTGTATGGTCCACCCAGGTGGCAAAATTTCATTTTGCGTTTCTTTTTTTGAACAGTATAGTTTAAGATATATCAGTGAAGTAGGACATAGGTTCAAGTCTCGCGAGAATTAACATGAAGTCATATTCTGTTCAGTGACAGGTGAACGCCGACAGCTCTTCCTACCAATGGAATGGAAGTTAACAGAATTCGGCGAGCCCATATATTGTCTGAAGGTAAAGTCACAATTCGAAAAGCTCCGGTTCCCCAGGCACCACTATGTTTAGGATCTTCCTGCCACAGTCTCAGCAGTCCTGCCAGCAGTCCATACGAAGTCATCAGTTTCAGGTTGTCGTGAGCCTACGCATCAAAGGAGACCCTGCAGTGCCAGGATTCACGTCATTGGTATTGATGGTAAATATTCATTCAAAATACGCTGGGCACCATTAACACCGGGACTGCAGGTAAGTAGCTGTACTGCCAGAATCAGTGAGCATCCCGTTTTGAGGGAAGAGCCAAGTCCGTCCCTTCAGTGACAGTGCCGACATTCCATTTTGATACAAACTCGATCGCCACAGACACAGAGATGCACTTTAAAACACAAAACCGATGACGCAATGGGGACAGCACGTGAAGAGGGTTTGTTGAGCATATACTTTTTTTTAAAAAATAATTAAAAAAAAAAAGATTGATGAGGATGAGCTCGCTGGCGACGAAGTTCTGGAATTCCAGTAAGTTTGGGTTGAGATTGTACGATCGGATTCTGCTCAGGGATTTCTTTTTTTCTTTTCTTTCCTTTTTTTTTTTTTTTTTTTTTTTACCCCTTAAAGAAAGCTAAAACGTCTGAGGTATCAGCATTTTTGGAGAGAAAATTTGAGCAGCATACTTTAAAATATACTGCTAATCAGTGATGACTATGAAACATGATATGGTCCCCTCCCACTGATTTTTGGAGTCCGCGGCACATTCTTCTCTACGCAGAGCTGGCGGGGGAGGTGAACCTTCACCCCCTCCTCCGCACCTCCCTCCCTCACCCCCCTTCACCCGGTTATGTTTCTGATGGGTCAGGGACCCACGAAGTCCCTAACATCTGTCCCTAACATCTGTCCCTAACGCCAAACACTGAGCCACTGCGTCTGGCCGGCACGACAATTATTATTCATGAACTGTATGAATGATGGTCCTTCACGTGTGATTGATGTTTTGCGGTGTGCATTTTTCTCCATGATTTTTGACGTCCAGCTGCAGCAATTTTCCTCTGCCGGCCAGCACGAACAAACGTATGCTACGCGTGTCGTTTGAAAATGTCTTTTCTTTCAGGGTTTGGCTACGTTTATTGGCCAAAGTTCATAGGTTCATCACTGGCAAGACCGTTACAAGTATAGAGGATTTTAATCCTGTCTTTATGGCAGCCAGAGTCTGTTTTCGAGAATAATCAAAGGTAAACACGGCATCAATGTCCAATGTTTTTCCCATTTTTCTGTATGTATTGTCTGTCTGACTAGAATGGCCTACTGTTCAAAGGAGAATGGGATGGAATCGAACGCAGGTGATAGTTTTGTTTGGTTGGTTGGTTGAAAATCGATGTCAAGTCTCATCCAAAGAACGGGGATTGGAGTTAACAACAATACTGACAACTGAAAGACGATCTCGTCTCAAGTGGGCATTGAACCCCGGACCCTTCGATCAAGAGAGCTAAGCTTTATCCTATAAACCCACCAGGACTCCATCTATCCTCCCCCGTTGATGATTCAGCGTCCTGACCCCAGAACAAAGGATGATTTAATACAGCCTGGACCGCCTACGAAGATCCGTGAGGAATAGAATGTTTGAAGCGAGCTAGTGTACAGAAGCCATTATTCACAGCGCGCGTATTCGCTAACGATCCCCTGCACCTGCTCAACTATGACGTCACTCTTGACCGATTGGTGTCTCGCGAGAACGCGGAGTATTTCCGGTTGAGCGGTTGCAAGAAGGATGTCAGGAATGACTTCTGAGTAAAGCACAAATCTCGTATTTGAAGACGGTATTTCTTTTCACTTTCCTAGAAGCAGGTGGCATGTTACTGTTCTAAAATGTTCGACCTTTGATCTACCACTCTGGCTATAATCTCGTGGCATTTCAGTAGTTTTCTTGCACTCAAGCGCGCGGGTGCTTGCGTGATGTGTGTGTGTGTGTGTGTGTGTGTGTGTGTGTGTGTGTGTGTGTGTGTGTGTGTGTGTGTGTGTGAGAGAGAGAGAGAGAGAGAGAGAGAGAGAGAGAGATTTCATATGTTATTTATCCATTTCACAGGGGAGGGGAGGGGAGGGGAGTTAGGCGAGAGGTAAACCGATGTTGTTTGTTTGGTTGTTATTGTTGCTGTCTTTCATTTCAGAAACTTTTGTGTATTTGTTCGTTTCTTTTTCAGAGAGAGGCGTAGGACGTAGGGAGTGTTTGCACAATTTTTGAATCCCTCACGTATGACATCATTCTAATGTACATCCCCGCCTCGTGAGAAATCACATGTGTATACATACATCTTAAACAGACGGATACATCTTCCAAGATTGTACAGTCCCTCGTGTCAAATTCTGGGTTAACGTGTACGCGGTTTTTTTTTTTTTTTTTTTTTTTTTAACAAGAATGTTCTTACAACTTGTTTAAATGCGGATATCGTATGTTGTAGCGTAATACCCGTCCTCGTAAATGTGAATAAATCACAGCAAAAAGAAAGCAACCTATGCACGAGTGATAACTAAAATATGAGGGTATCATTCGTTTCCAATCATCAGAGAGAGAGAAAGAGAGAGAGAGGCAGTTTATTATTTTAAGTTTATATTTAAGACAGTGCCTAATCTTCCTGCCGGTTTCTGGCATTGTATTGTGTACTGCTAAAACACAAAGAAAGGCCACGGGAACACACACACACACACACACACACACACACACACACACACACACACACTCATGCACGCACGCATGCACGCACGCACGCACATACGCACGCATTCACACACACACACACACACACACACACACACACACACACACACACACACGCACGCACGCACGCACGCACGCACACACACACACACACACACACACACACCACACAGGATGGGAGGGAGGGAGACAGAGACAGATAGAAGGGGGATGGAAAGGTGAGAGAGAGGGAGGGGTGGAGGTGGACTTCATTTCATTTCCGCTGTTCTGAAAGTAAATGCCTACTATGAGAGAGAGGAAAGCATGCAGAGAGAGACAGAAAAAAAGAGGTGAGAAAACGAGAAGCGGAGGGAGGGGGGGGGGGGGGGGGGGCTGAGGAAAGTAAGGAGGGACATAGACAGATGCACCGACTGGAATAATAGCCGTTGACGCAGCAGTACTGATGTATTTTCTTTCAAGTTTTCGCACAGTTAACCGCGCGCCTCGTTACGCAACACGTTCAGCTCAGTAATCTCTGACAAGATAGCTCCGTGCGTCCCCCCCCCCCCCCCCCCCCCCCCCCCCCCCCCGCCGCCATCAGATAGGAGGACGCGGGACAGGACTAGACCCAGGCGACGGTCGCAAAGCTGGTCGAGAGTGATGGAGCCAGGGATGGGAGGAGTACAGGATGTGGGGATGGGGGGGGGGGGGGGGCCGGGAGGGGGGTTAGTTGCGAAGCGGAGGGGAGGGGGGGAAAGAGGGGGTTGTGGTGATGAAGGAGGGGAGGGGGTGTTGTCCTTTTACCTCATGGAGAGCAATAAACGTCACTTGGGAATGCGGTGGCTGTGCGGATGGGGCAGGAAGGGGGACGCGGGAGGGGGGGGGGGGGGCTGCTATTGTGTCTGACGTAGCGTGTCCACCTTACCTCTTGACTGTCTGTGGTCAGCGAGGACTGACTGAAGGGAGGGGAGGAAAGCAACAGGTTTGTTCCTCCACCCGTTGACCCTGACATTTTTTTTTTCTTTTTTCTTTTTTTTTCTTCTTTTTTTTTTTTTTTTGCTGGGGCAGTTTGCGGTTGTAGTGTTTGTATTGTTGTTGGCGGGGGCTGAAGCTTGCGGTCTGGGGATCTATGACATATATACATAGCGAGAGAGAGAGAGGGGGGGGGGGGGGAGCGGGAGGGAGAGGAAGCAGAGGAGGTAGGTAGAGGATGTGGGGGTAGGTGAGGGGTGGTGGTGAAAGTCTAGATGAATTTATCACTCAATATGCAACTCTCCCTCCCACCCCCCACCCCCCACCCCCCCCTCTCTCTCTCTCTCTCTCTCTCTCTCTCTCTCTCTCTCTCTCTCTCTCTCTCTCTCTCTCTCTGTGTGTGTGCGCGCGCGCGCGCGCGCGTGTTTCGTCCGTCCATTTTTGTTTGTTTATCGTTGTAGGCCTATCATAATTTTGTATCCTGACTCCCTTAGACGCTACAGTGACTAGTCCTTTCCAATTATTATTATTATTATTATTATTGTCATCATTATTATCATTATTATTATCGTTATTATTATACACGATACAGTGCCTATTCCTTTCCGATTGTTTATATTATCATTATTATTGTTGTTGCTATTATTGTTATTATTATTTTGTATTCAGATTCTCTTGTAAGGTACAGTGGCCAAATGAAAAAGGAATATCCTTGGAAATCTCTCTCTCTCTCTCTCTCTCTCTCTCTCTCTCTCTCTCTCTCTCTCTCTCTCTCTCTTCTCTGTCTGTCTGTCTGTCTGTCTGTCTCTCTCTCTCTCTCTCTCTCTCTCTCTCTCTCTCTCTCTCTCTCTCTCTCTCTCTCTCTCCTGTTCATAAATGAATTGGCTTTGGAGATTATTCAAAATGGACGACATGGTGTTACTTTTGATCTCTTGGAGCTGTTTGTATTACTTTTTGCTGACGACATTATTTTATTGTCTGCAACTGTTGTCGGTCTTCAAAGGGTATTGAACAGCTTGTATTCAGCTGCTACTAAATTAGAGTTAATGGTAAATATGAATAAGGCCAATATTATTGTGTTTCGTAAAGGTGGATAATTGGCACGTAATGAAAAATGGACCTATGGGGGTGAATTCATTGGTATAGTCAATGCATACAAATATCTTGGATTTTATTTCACTACCAGATTACGTTTCACTTTGGGGTGTCAAGATATAGCAAATAGGGCAAAGAGAGCAGTCACAGTTATTCTTCATATTTTGTATAAACTGAATAGTAGCGCATTTTCTGTTTTTTCGAAGTTATTCGATTCTCAGGTACAGCCAATCTTACAGTATGGGGCTGAAATTTGGGCTCTCGAGAAAAATGTTGAGATGGAGAATGTTCATTTGTATGCAATGAAAAGAATTTTGAATGCAGACAATCGAACGCCAAATGATTTAGTTTATGGTGAACATGGGAGGTATCCAGTTTATATTAATTCTGTTTTAAATGTATTATGTATTGGCTGAAAATAACCAGAATGGAGGAAACCAAGATACCATTTAAAGCTTACAAGACGTTGCGACAGTTGGAGGTAATGGCAAGAAGACATGGGCTACCAATGTTCGTCATTGTTTAAATTCTTATGGCTTTGCTTATATTTGGGACAATCAGGGCACTGAAAGTATATTGGGATTTTTGAAATGTTTTAAACAAAGAATGACTGATTGCAGATGGCAAGACTGGCATGACCATATCTATAGCAGTGACAGATTTGCACAATACAGACTCTTTAAAACAGCACATGTGATTGAACCATACATTGAAATGAATAGGTATGTTAAGAGTGCATTGAGTAAGTTTAGATTTGGTGTCTCTGACATTGCTTGCCATCGGTTTAGATACAGTGTTATGAAAGGTAAGGAATTGATGTGTCGCTTGTGTAATCAGGCAAAGGAAGATGAAATACATTTTTTACTTTGCTGTCCTGCACTGAGTGACCTTAGAGTTAAATGTATTAAAAAGTATTATTGTGACCCCTGTGGTTTCAGAGTCAACTTGTTGTTAGCAACAAGAAATGAAAGGGTCCTCTTCGATCTTGCTATGTACATATATATATATATATATATATATATATATATATATATTATATATATATATATATATATATATATATATATATATATATATATATATATGTGTGTGTGTGTGTGTGTGTGTGTGTGTGTGTGTGTGTGTGTGTGTGTGTGTGTGTGTGTGTGTATGAGTGTGTGTGTGTGTGTAATGTTTTTTTCTGTTCTCCATTTTCTTTACTGAGAATCCTTCTTGTGTGTTGTATTGCGGGTGTCACTCCTTCAGTGTGGGCTATGGCCTCAATCTGAATAAAATCAAATCATTCGCATTCTCTCTCTCTCTCTCTCTCTCTCTCTCTCTCTCTCTCTCTCTCTCTCTCTCTCTCTCTCTCCATTGTTTTGTTGTGGAGGAGGGGAGGGGGTTGTATTGATACCCCCCCTTTTTTTTTAACTTAGACCAAAGCAATGACATCCAGAGTGAGTCATCGGTATATGAACAGTTATCCTGTTTCTGTAAGGGTTTTTTTTTAATTGTTTTTTTATGGTCATCATCATCATCATCATCATCATCATCTTTTCTTCTTCTTCTTCTTCTTCTTCTTCTTCAACATCAGCATTATTATCATTGTTGCTATTATCATTGTTCTTTTTATTATCATAAGTTGCATTATTATTGTCACCATCATTATTATTATCATCATCATCATCATCATCATCATCATCATCATCATCATTCATCATCATTATTGTTGTTATTGCTGTTGTTGTTGTTTTAATCTTCAGTGGGTCACTGAAATTGTAAGCGACAATGGTTAATGCGAGCAATGACCCAAAGACGCTTCAACTTGTATGACTCATGCCCACGCCCCATAATGTTCACCCCACGTCGTTCCTTTGAAAGGAAGCCAAGCAGTTAAAACGAAATAAAAAAAAATTAAAAAGTTACAGCCTCTCTGTCTGCGTCGTCTAACAAGGTCGCTTGCGGATGCAAACCTTGCCGGGAGGGGGGGGGGGGAGGTGGGGAGGAGTAGGTGGAGCTTGTGCCTTAAAACCACGTCATCAGATGGCTGCACAATGAGGTCACTTCAATGACGTCAGAGACGACAAGTTGCGTCTTGACAACAGCCTGAATTATGTCTGTAGTCAACATGCAGTTTGTACATCTTTCAAGGCTCGTTTTTGTTTTTTAATTGCCTCTCTCCGTCTTTCTGTCTGTCTCACTGTGTCTGTCTGCCTGCCTGCCTGCCTGCCTGCCTGCCTGCCTGCCTCTCTCTCTCTCTCTCTCTCTCTCTCTCTCTCTCTCTCTCTCTCTCTCTCTCTCTGTGTGTGTGTGTGTGTGTGTGTGTGTGTGTGTGTGTGTGTGTGTGTGTGTGTGTGTGTGTTCACGCGCGAGCATATTGATAACAATGACTATAGTATGATGCTTTTGTTTTGTTTTGTTTTGTTTTGTTTACAGCGCCCCTTCTCATGTGTCCTCGCCGCGCACACACACACACACACACACACACACACACACCCCACACACACACACACACACACACACACTGGAACATAATGTTGCATACATAAACACACTATATGACACGGTGAACAGCTCATTTGTATACGAGCAAAGTGTGCAAGTGACATGTAGTAATTTAGTAATATTTCAGGTGGTGTCCTGCAACTGGCGTTTGAACAGATACGTTTTTAGTGCAGACTTGAAAGTCGGGAGGGAAGGGGTATGACGTAGATGGAAAGATAGTGAATCCCAGAGTATTGCCGCAGAAAATGAGAATGCTTTAGAACCGTGCTGCTTTCGGTTATATGAGGGAAATCGAAAAATTCGGTCATCAGAGGAAGAACGGAGGGGACGTGTAGGAATATATATTTCGAAGCGATCAGAGAGATAAGTAGGCGCTTCACCTGTGATAACCTTATAACATAGACACGCCGACTTATACTGAATTCTGTGCTCGATCTTGAGCCAGATTTTGAGCCATTACAACTGAACAAAATATGTACAAACAAGGCATTCTCCCTGATTACCCAACTTTCCTTTTCGATAAGACCTAACGTTTTGTCTGCACCGCTGCACTGCTGTGAATTTTGTGGCACTTCAAATCTAACCAAGACAAACAGGCAGATGCTTTCAGCATGACATGGCAACAACAAAAATGAATATGAAAAAATATTTTAAAAAGAAGAAAAAAAAAGACCCTGAGCTTAAAAGAGGGGTGTGTCTTCATTTCCAACGAGACCATCAGAACGGTCAGAATATGCTACACAAGGCACCTCACTCGGTAGGGCTACATCGCGCCTCTCCTACCTGTCAAATGATGATGTTGATGGTGAATTTAAGAAATACTGCAGAGAAAATTAACCATGGACATAATGTGCGACGGTACAATTTTTTTTTAAATAAAAAAGGTGAGTGAAAGAGAAAGAGAGAGAGAGAGAGAGAGAGAGGGTGAGAGGGTAGGGGTGATTAGAGAAGAGGCAGATGTCTGTGAAAATGCAGCGATTAGAGTTCGTTGAAAACACGACGACATTAGATATGATTAGAAGTATTCTATATTATACACACCATTCAGCCCATCAAACATATTACACACACCATTCAGCCAATCAAACATATTATACACACCATTCAGCCAATCAAACATATACACACCATTCAGCCAATCAAACATATTATACACACCATTCAGCCAATCAAACATATTACACACACCATTCTGCCAATCAAACATATTATACACACCATTCAGCCAATAAAACATATTATACACACCATTTAGCCAATCAAACATATTATACACCCCATTCAGCCAATCAAACATATCATACACACCATTCAGCCAATCAAATATATTACACCCACCATTCACCCCAATCAAACATATTACACCACCATTCGCAATCAAACATATTATGCACACCATTCACCCAATCAAACAAATTACACACACCCATTCAGCCCATCAAAACCATATTACACACACCATTCGCCAATCAAACATATATACAAAACTATTCAGCTAATCAAACATATTACACACACCAATTCAGCCAATCAAACATATTATACACACCATTCAGCCAATCAAACATATTATACACACCTTCACCAGTCAAACATATTATACACACCATTCAGCCAATCAAACATCGCTACTATTAAATTCACGTCAATCGACACT
>JAFLJL010014375.1:80000-81763 GCA_018398815.1 Conus ventricosus | reverse complement strand
ATCAGAGCATTAATTTTACTTAACGATTTTTAGTTGTGTTTGAGCTTCAAACGATTTTGAATATACAAGGATTCATTTTAACCTAAATGATTTTTAGTTGTGTTTGAGTCAATGGTTTTGATATACAACAAGGATTATTAACTTTCGATTTTTAGGTGTATTTGAGCGTCAATGTTTTGAATTCAACAAGGGAATTAGTTCGAACTAAAACGAATTTTGTAACATACTCAACAACGCACGTTTGGTTTTGTTAGCAAGATTCTCATGACATGACACGATAAAACTCAACCTTGTTTGAAAATAAATGCTTAAATATTTACAAACATTAGTAACCGGCATGAAAGTTCTATCATGGTTCCAATGTTCCTTAACTGCTGAGATATTCTGAATTCAATTGCATTACTTTAGTGTATGTGTGTGTGTTGTTGTGTGTGTGTGTGTGTGTGTGTGTGTGTGTGTGTGTGTGTGTGCGTGCGTGCGTGCGGCGTGCGTGCGTGCGTGCGTGCGTGCGTGCGTGTGTGTGTGTGTGTGTGTGTGTGTGTGTGGTGTGTGTGTGGTGTGTGTGTGTGTGGTGGGACGGGTGGGTGCGTGCGTGCGTGCGTGCGTCCGTGTATGACGGAGAGGAAGGACGGTAGAGGTGAAGCTCGAGGATATGGGTCAGGTTTGAGTGGGGATGGGTCAGGTTTGAGTGGGGATGGGTCAGGTTTGAGTGGGGATGGGTCCGGTTTGAGTGGGGATGGGTCCGGTTTGAGTGGGGATGGGTCAGGTTTGAGTGGGGATGGGTCAGGTTTGAGTGGGGATGGGTCAGGTTTGAGTGGGGATGGGTCAGGTTTGAGTGGGGATGGGTCCGGTTTGAGTGGGGATGGGTCCGGTTTGAGTGGGGATGGGGTCAGGTTTGAGTGGGGATGGGTCAGGTTTGAGTGGGGATGGGTCAGGTTTGAGTGGGGATGGGTCCGGTTTGAGTGGGGATGGGTCCGGTTTGAGTGGGGATGGGTGCGGGTTGAGTGGGGATGGGTCCGGTTTGAGTGGGGATGGGTCAGGTTTGAGTGGGGATGGGTCCGGTTTGAGTGGGGATGGGTCAGGTTTGAGTGGGGATGGGTCGGTTTGAGTGGGGATGGGTCAGGTTTTGAGTGGGATGGGTCAGGTTTGAGTGGGGATGGGTCCGGTTTGAGTGGGATGGGTCAGGTTTGAGTGGGGATGGTGGCACAAGAGGTCGTGGAGGGTATTTTAAAGAACAGACTTTGGCAGAAAATGATTTCACACCAAACTTTTCACCATCATAAACGCTTATCCTTCTTCGATCATACTATATCGTAATACTTATCTTTACCACGTCGGTGCGCTTATCTCTACCACATCTATATGCTTAGCTTTACCACAACGTTACACTTTTTTTTTCATCACATCTATCATATCGTAGATCTTGTCTTTGTCACGTTTCAACTCTTGTCTTTGTCAAATCGTAACTCTTACCATTTTTACATTGTATTGCTTATCTTTCTCACATCGTAACGCTTCTCTTTTCACGTCGTAACGATTGTTTTCACTCACATTGTCCTCTTTTCACATGTGACCTTTCTTTTTCACATCAAAAAGCTTTCCCTTTCAATGACACCCTTGCTTTTTCCCCCCCTCCCCCCCCCCCCCCCCCCCCCCCCCCCCCCCCCCCCCCCCCCCCCCACATCATAACGCATGTTTGACTTCAGAACGTTTAACTTTTTTTTTCTTTAAACACCATAAATTATCTTTCTGACGTGTAACGC